>VJWM01000305.1:0-97410 GCA_010909165.1 Anthoceros angustus | reverse complement strand
TTTTCTATTTTGCTTATTGTTCATCAAAAGCTTAAGTTTTTTAGCATTTTCTTAGGCTTATAACTTTTGATTAAGTGGGAGTCTATCTATTTAGACCTCATTTTGAAGCTAGAATTCACCCCTACATTCATAGTGAGTGGGAGTGATGAAATAGGTCTAGCTTAGGGCACTATTCATTAGGGCCTCATTACTCAAACATTAATTTAGAGCTAGGGCTTTGGGTAGTTAGTTGTTACAACAACTTATAGTTGCAACAACTTATGGTTGCAACCACTTATGGTTACAACAACATATTGTTGTAACCACCCAACCACCCTATTTAAAGGCTTGTACTTTACTCATTAATCAATTCATTCCATTGTTTCTCTTCTATCTAAGAGCTATTGATTCTCATCACAAGCAACCTTGGACACTATGCGTGCCCTTATCCAACCTCGTCAAGGCAATGGAGATTTTGATAAACTATGTCAAGATTACCAGCGGCATTTGGCGAAGTGTGCTCGCCAAAGCCCCGAAGACGTGAGGATCAGCGACCACCGTAGCAGGAGTTGATCGGCCAAACCCAAGTCCGGTGTCGCCATGCATGTTGAGGACGCACTTATGGCGGTATGGGAGGATGCCGAGATTGGAACGGGCACCCCTTCTGACCTCGTGCGAGCTCGTGCCTGTCGAGATCGTCTGGAGCTACCCCGCCCGCGCCTCGTGCCTTTCGAGTTCCCTTAGGGTTATATTTCCCGGAAACTCTCGCCTACCCGGCTTCGCTACCACTTCTTCTTCCATGACCGCTCCTTCCTTCCACGACCGCCCGGTTCGCCAACCGTCTTGAAACATAGTCCCGATCGTGACCACACACGTTCAACTCTGGCGGTTGGTTCGACCTCTAGCCTCGGACCTCACGCCAAATATGGGGACCCCTCCCATATATAGGCCTTTTATTAAATATTCCAAGACCAAAGGCCAAGGAGTATCGAGTTCATAGTCCAAGGACCGATTATTATTTAACCCGAAACAACCCCAAAACTCATAGGCCAAGGACACTTTCTACTATAAATATCCTTCCTACTCATAACCTAGCTCTTCTTGACACCAAACTTAACAAAAAAAACAAAAAATCACTCAAAGACACAATCCAACAGGGAGTTTCCAATACCAGATCGTTTACAAGGGGGAGAGGAGGGGTTGCAAGGAGAGGGGCCTTCCAGCACGCATGGTTGACACCAGAAGCGGTATACGAGTTGGCGGTGTAGCACTTGCAATCAAGAAGGCCATTGGTTGCAGCTTGAGCACGGTGACGAGGCTCCTACATCGGCACACGGACGTCGTGGGTTGTATGGGAGGCTGTCTGCGGAGGAGGTGTGCACTTTGATTTCCACGCACATGCCCATCACACGGCATGGCGTGAACGCTGGAATACAAGTTGTGTAGGCAGAGCTACAACTCGACGGAATCGAAATCCCTAGGAGGCATGTCACGGAGATGCTACGTTTGATGCAGCCGGAGCACGTGGACCGATGGTCAACAATCCGCATCCGCTGCGTGCAGTACACCAATGCGACGCCCATGTACATGCGGCATATGGATTGTAAGTGCTTGTAGCAATCGGGGCTGTGTGTGATGTTCGTAGGATCGCATTGGGAGTGATTGCAGGAGTTGTGACTGCATTTGGTGACGGGTGGATGTGGTTCTGTGGTGCGCAACTTATACAAGATGTACCATTCTTTTTCAGAGTCCATGGGGCCATAGATGGGGCAACCCATTACGTCCCATGGTTAGTACTAGAGGATAACAAGCGGGGCACGACGATTTATAACGCCTATGTGGATGTAGTGAGGAAGTTTGAGCATATGCAGCGCATTCGGTCGGATTATGCAGCAGAGCACAACCTAATAGAGGCAGATATGAACCTAGTGAGGCCAAGGGCACATGGAAGCAACTTCATCCACGGCCCCTCGGTACACAACCAGGTAAAAATTTGGTGCATGGTCTTCGTTGCCCTTGTCTGCGATGAAAGATGGTCAAGGGAGTGAATGCGGCCTTGCTGTAGAGGATTGAACATTTCTAGCAATCCTTGGGGGAGAAGTGGGTGAACCTGTACAAGGGGTACATGGTGGATATGGTTAGGGCAAGCGAATTGGATATCACCAACCCATGGCACATCCATTCGCTCCATGTCAGCTTCATGCCCACGATGAGGGTGGAGCTTGAACGTTGGAGGTAGGTGTGGAATAGGCACCTGGTGCGGAAGATTAGGGCTGCCAACATAGACATCCCCAAGCACATTCATGCAATAACATTCCAGGAAGAGGCGTGGCTACAAGGGTGGGTGCAGCCACCATCATATGGAGTTGTAGAGGACGATGGTGGGGAGTTCGACGTCGGTGGCCCACGATGTCATGAACATGGCAAGATGCTGCAGGTGCCATTGAGCTAGCGGCCGAGGTGAGAAACCGTAATTTGCATGTGTGTGAGTTCTTTTGCATTATTAGGGATGAGGGTTGCATCCCTCCGAGATGTGCAGCCAAGGGGCCCTGATTAGTGTGGGGGCACTAGCATGGGTTGTCTGGGAGCGCATATGGCAAGGGACAATGCATATGCAAAGAGCTTGGAGGACATGGACTTCCTCCCAAACATGTATCGGTTGCACATGGCACTGATGAAACTCTACAAGGAGTGCAGGAGTAGATGGGAGGCATTACCCGAATACCTCCAGGAGTGGACGGAGGCTAAAGCCATACCGTGAGCGTAGACAGCGATCACCCTGCTCTGGCTCCGGGCTGTGGTGCGCGAGGTGCGAGGGACTTGCGGACAAGCTTTGAGGCTCTTTCGGGATTGAGTGGGGTGTAGGATGTAGAGAATTCTTTTGTGCGCTCCCACCATGAGGTGCGAGCGCTGACCGTGTGGAATTCTTATATGTGTCGAATTGAGGCATGAGCCCAATGGTGGCTTTGTTTTTGGTCAAATGTGTGGTCTTCATCCGTGAGGTAATCCTCCCAATTGCAGCATCATCCGGCTTTGCAGTCGCACGAGGCTTGGATGGATGCTCTAGGCTATCTGCCACACAGGCCTGGTGACGGTTTGTTGACGACATACTGACGGCCAGATGGGTGCTTGTGAGAATGTGCAAGGGCCGATGCTCTGACAACCCTAAGAAAGAAAACCATGTGTATCGCACCTTAAAAAGATTCTTGACACACCTTCTGATGACATCGGTATATGGGGGGGCAGCACCCGCGGCTGATGTCATCAAGTGTGTCACATAAGAAATTTTCGTGTCGTATGCGGCAGAAAACGTTTTATGTCACCCTCGATAAAAATCCTTGGTGGCCCCCTGACGTCTTCGGTAGTCCATGGTACGCCTGCCGTACACCTGGTTAGGTTTGGTCCAAAGTGATAGATAGATAGATAGAGCAAACATGGACTTACCTATGTATTTGCTTTTACTTGCTTCCCCGCTGTTTTGATTATGCCCGCCCACTGTGCACCGAGAAAGTGTGCCGTTTGAGTGCCAAAAAAGGTGGCTGTCCATGTGCGGCCTCCGGCCACCTAGAGTCTACCCTCGAGCTTAGAGTTTCACGGCCGAGGTTGGCTCTACGAAGGCGTGATCCAATGCGGTTATGGCGGGCGACGTCCTTGGCGGGGGTATCACCTCTGTTTTGACTAGCAGCTTGCTAGCTTCCTGCCAGTGCATGGGGCTCCGAGGTTGCCCTTCCCGTTTGCTGCCTTGCCTCTCCTATCTGTCTCCGCATCTTTTTCTCTTTGCGCACCAGTGTGCATGTGCTGGATATGCCGGAGGCGTTTCATGGCCAGGTCTCCGGTGGCCGATCTTGTGCCTGTTCTTCCAGATTCAAGAATGTAAAAGCCCAGTGGTCGGAGCTTCCTTATGCAGAAAGGGGCTGCCGGACGCGAGACATTTGAAAGGTTGTTACATGATTTTAGTGCTCATGCTACTGTCAGTCATCTCGGCAGCTCACGCTGATCTCTTGGAACCGCTGACAATGAGGGCCACCGTAGCTGTACGAAGTGATCTCGCGGTCCTGAATAACTCCTTGATCCAGAGTTATGCATTCAAGGCTTTCAGGCATCCCAAGACAGGAACTATCTTCAATGTGTCACTACCACCGGATATGCTGGATATTACCGTGCAGGCAGTCCGGTTGAGAACTGGCAGTCTACGGAGACGTGGCTTCGTCTTCAATGAGTTCAGCATCCCTACTGGTGTGGTTGTGAATGAGACCCTTCGGAGTGTGGTTTTAGTCTACAGGAAGTTCAATAACGTTTCTGTTTTCAATTCTTCCCTTCCACCTGGGTATAACTCGGGTCCGGTAGTCGGTATTTTGGTTTACGATGCTGCCAATCTCACTAGCACGGAGCAGCTCCCCGAGCTGAGTGTCATCGCTACACAGGATCGTATTATTGTTCGGTTGGATCCTGCTTTCACTGGAAGCGGTTCTCTATGTGCTTCTTTTAGCAACAGCTCACCGGGCATTGTCGCTGATACCACGATGTTTTCAGGGACGTGTTCCTACGATCATCTAGGAGATTTTTCTGTATTATCCCCTTCACAGCTGTCAGCCGTTGCACGCTCACAGACCTCGGATGCGTGGAAGATAGCTGTGGGCACTGTTGTTGGAGTGCTGGGTTTGTTGCTGTTTCTGGGACTCCTGGCTCTAGTTGGACATGGAATGGTGAACAGTGCTAAGATCAAGAAGATGCAGGGTATTGCGGACCGCGGAGAGACTCTGCAGACAGCTTTGATTGGCAACAGCCGAGCGCCTGCAGCTGCAGCGAGCCGCACGAGACCTATCCTTGAAGATGATTATGTTGCTTAGGTTTGTTTGTACCTAATGCAGGATTAACCGTCACAAGAAGCGACCTCACATGGCCCATGAGCCTGGAGTGGCGGACACCATGAATTAGCTAGGCGGTTCCTCTACTGGGGCTAGTATACCCTGCTTTTTTTCTTGTTTCTGGTTCCACTGGTTGAAGGCTTCAACCACCGGGAGCCTTTTGGCTGGTGGTACACATGTCGGTCAGCTCTGCTTTCTGGAATATTGTTGAGGTTTTGGTTCCCGTCGTGCCTGAGATGCCAATGTCCTGGCATCAAAGCCTCAAAGAACTTATGGGTAGTCCTGAACATTTTGTTGGACACTCTGATTCATGGCTGCAACATGTCCCATCGAGTAAGAATCTGATTTAGGAAATTATCTTTTGATGTATTTCGGAAATTTTCACAGTAAGAATCGAAGGTTTATCCCGAGGTTTTTATCTTTTAGTCCTGACAGTTGCAACTGCAGAACACCACGGAGGTCGTGTCTCGTGGTGATTTTGAAATCTAAGATGCAGGTATGTTGCTGGACGTCTGGTTTACAACTTGACACAAAGAATAATAACAAGGCTTGACACAAAGAATAATAACAAGGCTTGACACAAAAAATAATAAGGGTATTCGATCCTACACCGTTTGGACCTCCATACAGACTTTGCACGTTTGGTTTCTCGAGGTTTGCGGATGACCCGGGAAGAAAAACAGAACATAAAGAACAGAACATAAAGATATAAGTCTTACCGTTTCGAGAAAAAAAGAGGGTGAACTAACAACAGAAAACGGCAAACAGAAGAAGAAGAAGAAGAATTTGATTTAAGTCCACTAAAGACAGATTTAAGTCCACTAATGACAGAGGGTGAACTAACAACAAAAAACGGCAAACAGAAGAAGAATGAAGAAGAATTTGATTTAAGTCCACTTAAGACAGATTTTCGTCATGGAACTTGGTACTTAACGACTTGTATCTTGGTGTGGCTAAGCTACTTGCACCAAGGACATCCACTCCCTTTAAGCACCCCATCTAAATACCGATCTAAGCGCAGCATGCTTAATCACGACGTTCTTATAAATGTGTGTATTTGGCCTAGGCCATTTGGACACACATCTAAAACAGCTCCAGCCCGCCAAACGGCGCCTCGCGATTGCCGTTTCGTGGCAGGCCCTTTTGCTTACTGGGTTGGGTAGGAGGCTCGGGGACAGACTTCCCTCATACCGAACCTGAATCCGGGGCAAAACAACGTTCCCGTTTGACCAAAACGCGGTTTGAAATGTCTGCAATACATTATGGCCTGTTAAATAGACCTCATCGTTTCAGCGTGGCTAAGGGTTGGACATCGAATGCTTCTTCTACAACGGACAGGAACGCATGAGAATCCCACTTGAGTAACTGTTGCGGATACTAAACAGCTGCTTTCTTAACAAGACAGTTCATTTCAGAATCGGATTAGAGAGCTGGGAAACAACAGCTGAGCCTCCTCGCTAAATACCCTGAGGACTCAGACAAGACCTTCATTGCCATTAATGGCTAGCAACATCTCTACCAATCAACACACACTTGTTGGCAATATTGTTCTCGTTGTTCACTACTCAAACTATCTTGGGCAAAGGAGGAAAAATCTCCCCCGGGCAAAGGAGGGAAAAATCTTCCCCAAACCCTCATCTTGACCTCCTCAGGAGGTCTGCCCCTCACATGACTCTTCCTCAAATCAAGTTCTATACACTTCCTGCGCAAATGGCAGACGTGTACATGCGCTTGCACAGCTAACCAACTTACCGGATCCCATTCTTGCCCATTTTCTCCGCCAAGGAACAACCACGATCACACCAATTGAAGCTCAGAAAGCACGAAGTGCCTACCCTTAAGGTCTGGCATCTCAGTCAAGTGATAACTTGCAAGAAATATTAGTGTCATGTGCCGAAAGAACAAACCTTACGCTTCTCTAAGCAAGGATACAATCTTCATCAGGTGTGTTGGTGAAGAATGCATTCAATGTAAGTGGCGCTCCATCAAATAAACTACATGTAGTCATGGACAGCTCCACACAAGCAACTGCTGCTATTGCATCCATTTCCAACACTTGTTGCCTAAACATAAGCCTTGCATGTGCTGAGAGACAGATAAGAAAAAGCGAAAATCAGAAAGTTTAGAAATCTCTACACCAGCAACACCGACCTTTGAATCTCAACAACAGTGTTGCTACGGTTTGTTGAAGCAGGGGACCACAATTAAACCACGATTTTCAACAAGGCGTTCACCTTGTGCCAGCCGGATCAAGCTTTGCAGCATGCGGAGTGTTGTCCTAGCTGCACATGTCAATCTGCTTTTAAAATCCAAGACTCAATCACATGTCCTTTAAATAGTCTAGAAGTACACACTCTGTGGTCTTGTGTCTTGGGTCCTCTCATACACACGGGACGGAATAGGCAGTTGTGTGATCAAAACCTGCATGTTCTCGCCCGTTCCTCCTCTGCAGCTGGTAGTAGGTCACCAGAACCTTCTCAGACTCTTTTGTTAATCTAGGCTGGAACATCTCCTTCACGTATTGGATGTAGCTGTCATAAACGGAATGGGTCAACCTTTCATTAAGTGCTAAGAATCAAGCAGCCGTTGCCTCAACCCTGTGAACGGTACCTTCGTAACGCTGCCAGTGTCCATGGGGTGCCACCCCTCTTTATCTTATCCGAGCAGTGCTGAAAGTTGCCATTGGCTATTTAGGGTACTTGAAATCCTTACTGTCTTTAGCACAAAAGTGAAACATAGTTGATCAGTCAAACTTCTACCTCATGAAGAATATGTGATGAAACAGTGCTGTCCCACTCTGCATTCTTTGTGTCAAGAAGCACAAGAACCATATCGAAGCGGCTCAATAGAGGACTCGACAAACTGGTGTTCTCGGTGAGAGCTGAAATAGCCTGGTGAAGGAGACAGAGAATGTAAGGCTTTACAGGACAGCTGAGATCAGTACTAAGCCAAAAATTGTACAACCACCCCCAGCATGGGTGGATACATCGGTACGGGTCATATGCTCCTTTGGGATTTGTAACGCCAAATATTGTTGTCCTGGTGCTGACTGTTGTTATCAGACCTGCCTGCACTGCCCAGCCCTGAATTAGGTCTGCAATCTGGCCATAAGCAGCACCCTGGCTACAACGGTCAGCAGATCAAACCTTGGCAACACTGATTGTCTGCTGTTCCATTGCTTCGTGTATAGTAGCTCGATCAGGTTCTCTCATACTAAACAAGGTCAAATAAACAGTCGTCATGAGTAACACAAGTCTTAGTGAGAGCTCCATGGTGACGTTCACATAGGGACCACTCACATGAAAATCAGATGGAACAACAAACCTTTCAAATTCATCTATGCAACATAGACCCCCATCTGCAAGAACAAGGGCTCCAGCCTCGAGCATCCACTCCCCTGTCAGTTAACATGCATGAACGTGGATTGGTCAGCACCATAGCCAATGCTATTAATACCACGACATTCTTGGGGTCAGTTGACCATGAGCTCACACACAACCTGTTTACCTCTATCCTTCACAGCTGTTACACTCAAACCTGCACTGCTACTTCCCACACCAGATGTCATCACTGCTCGAGTACTAAGCTTGGCTGCATACTTCAAAAACTGAGATTTGCCAGTCCCTGAGTGATGCAGAGAAATCGGTCAGCAATGACAGCTCATTCCAGAAGGGAAGATCAACACTGCAGGAACCAACCTGGGTCACCAACAAGCAGAAGGTGGGACTCGCCGCGGACTCTGGAGCCAGAAGCATCAATGTGCTGTACACCCCCAATCAGTGTTAAGGCAACTGCCAAGTGCAAGACGACAGGCCATAAGCGACATGCTCAGGGCAAAAAAGCCGGCAGTACATATCTCTTGGGGCTTTCATATGCAAGCTGGTTCATAAGTTCAAGGAGAACAACTGGGATTGAGTATACCTGCAAGCTTGGCACTAGAACGGCCATAAACCTGAGGACATATCTGTTGTAGTATAATATTCCTGCCTGCTCAGAAAACATGGTATCTTTCTTCAGCAATTGCCATCTGGTGATACACATCCCGCTACCCTAACTAACACTTGGGCCAGGAGTTCAACCTTCAAGAGGAGCTTCTTTGAACTGTTTCCAAAAACCCTCAAACTCTTGTATTATCTGGCCTGACAGATAATTGGTCGGTCTGACGTCATTGGACTTTCTGTGTATCAGACAAACTCAGGTAAGGCTGCAGTATGCAGATGCTCATGAACAGAACACAATCACCTGGGTTATCCAGCTGCATGGAGCCTATAACAAATGACATGTTTGCATGTGATTTAACAAAGCCTACCTGATGTGGTTTGCACGCAACGTCAGCTCCAGATCACAACGTCCATCTGTAACTGATGTGCGCCATTTAGCATAAAGGATACCAGTGACAGTGACATGATCTGTAAGCAAGAATGGGTCAGTCTACCCCTTACTCTTTTGATTTGTGCTCTTCTCAACATACAAAACCTGCACCTAGATCGTCATTGTTAGGAACTTCCAGAAGAAACCTGCCTGCCTCTCTCAACTTGGGCACATTTCAGAAAAACTAGACAAAATACAAGGCCATGACTGACGCTTAGGAAAGATGACCCACCACCCGCTGCTACAGTATCCACAAGATCATCCTCCAGAGCAACTGTGAGGGAGCGAGGGATGGAGCCCACAACAAGTGTATCAATATTCTCCTGAATTTTGATCTCCTGATAGTCGTGGCAAATGATACTGTTCTCAACTAGCTGGAATGTTACTCCTTTACAACGGTGATTGCGCTGCAGCAACGTCAGGGAGTGTGACAACTGTGGTCAGCCCCATGTTCTGCTTAGTATAATATGCAGCCTGGAAAGCGCCAGTTTACAGCAGTCTTGACTCTCAGTAACAAAAGTATCGGAGGTACTTCAGAGGGACAAGAAGACGGTATCGGTGTAGAATTGCCCACTTCCAGCCCTGGGTACACCAAGAATCTGCCATGGAAGCGTCTTAGCTAAATTGTTAGTGTCTGAACCTCGCCAAAAATAGGGAGGTAGGGTGTCAATACGCGCCACCTGTATTTACACTTCGCGCATTCATATATCCTCTCCCCTTGAAACAGCTTCATAGCACCACATCGACTAACAGTTCCAGAGACCGTAAGCAATTGTCCAACATGCTTGACCCGTATATGCCCGATGCTTGGATGTGTTTCTGAGTTCAAGTTGCTAGCAGTTAGTAGTCACACAGCAGGATATAACATCAGGACAAGATGCGGAACTAAAAGTCCTTCTGATGTACATCGCTATTTTCTGTCAGAATGGCCGTGAACAGGCTGACTTTCAGCACCACTCATGTAAAACAACGGTTAACCTGCACCCACGATTCACCTGGGCAATCCAAGGGTGACCCTTCCACAGCAAGTCTGATGCGAACAACCGGCTTGACCGACATACTCTTCCGTTCCTCACATGCTTCCGAAATGGCTTGCTGTGGCCACATGTAAGAGCGAAGTTCCTGACAGCTGGACAAAAACCTTTGCAGCCTAAGAACCAGACTATTAGTCCCCACCTGAGCCCTCGCTGCTGCTTGATCAAACAGCCTCAACTGATGCAGGGGATTTGTGAAAAGGGTGTGAACCAACTGGTCGCTGGCCTGTAGCAGGTCTGCGAAGCTGTCAAACACGAAGTTGTGAACAAAGTACTCGGACAAAAATTAGCGCCAAAATCTTCAGGTCTGCCTGACGAGGACCCAGGTCATCTTAAATCTGGCGAGCCACTTACTCAATTGAGATAAAGTAGCGGTCGTCTCCATTTTCAGCACACAGAATGTCCTGGATGTCACTGTTATGATAATCATCCAAGTATTGCTGATAGCTGTTGACAAAGTCCAGGTCATGCATATCCTCTTGCTCCTGCATTTTCCGCTTCTTGTTGGACATGGTAGACGCTAGACAGCTCTCTTGTTGCTGAACGTTTTGGGACGCTTCCAATCCCGAAATATTCGGCTTGGCAGCCGTACAACTATGGACACTTCCAGTCGAGTGCCAGTTCGAGGAGCTCCCGCTCAAGTATCGTCCTTGAGATCACTTGATGTTCTACTGACTGCCGTATCAGTGAGCACTGCGGTAAGTTGCCCTCGACAAGTTCTTCAAAGTTCTTGTTGGTGTGATGCCTCATGAGGGGCTGTGTCTGGCAATGCCAGTTGCACTTCTATCTCTTGTGTCGTAGATCCTGTCAGGTACGATGGTGGTCATTATGTATGTCAAGCCAGTCTGCAACAGTAGTGTACAAGCTGTCGTCGCAAACCAGAAGTGACAATGTACACCCAGTGGCCCAGCAGAGGCAGAGGTCAAACCCATAGACGTCCAAGCGCCGCGTCGAGATGACCGCCGTCACTACGACAAGATCTCCTCCGAGCTGTAACAGTCTCGATGACTGGTGTTTCGCCATGGATTTGTAGGTCGTAGCGTGTCTTTCAGTGAGCGGCAGTCACCTGGGAGTTCTGCATCAGATTCCGGAAGGTCATGTGGGCGTGTACTGGAGAGGCGGTGCCTTGTTGCGGCAGACATTTTCACCTGTTGCGTCCAATGTTATTGGGGAGAAATTTCAATAAATTCAGCAGCATCCTGATTTTTAAGCTCAGTTTCAGGAGCTGTAGTTTCATGTGACTAAATGCTTGCTGTGCTTTTGAACAAGTCCGGTAGGTTTCCATGTTATGCTACCTTTCGTCACCCGCGTGGATCCTATCCAAGTTACCATTCAAACCGATGAGGTAAACTTAACAAGCGGGTACTTGAAAAATTGATGAATGAGGTGACGAAAGTGTTGGTACCTTGCAGTGTGGACAGGAATTTCCCATTTTTGTGGGATAACTTATTTGATCATTCCAGGACAAGTTGTGTGCTCACATCATTCCAATCATATCAGGTTAGGAACATCCCATGTGGTACAAAAGGTGGAGTAATGATCTTCTTTGACAAGGTCGAGGTAACTTGGTCTCTGTAGCATGTCCGGTAGCAAGTCTGATTTCGTTATATGTGGGAAAAGTAGCAAGTCAAGACGCATCACCATACAAGACACAGCCAACTTCCAAGTTGTCTCCTGCTAATTGTTCCAAGTTGTCTCCTGCTAATTGTAGTGATAATTTATGAAGCATTCCTCTGCAGTTTGTCAACCGGCTAAACAAGGACCATGTTCACGAGACTATTCTAAATTATGGTGTTACATATGACAAATATGGATATACGATAAAATCCATCACGAATTTTGTTAACCAGTTTTGCAGCTCTCATTCCCTTCAAGAAGTCTACATTGGTATGTTCGATCAGGTGAGGTACTGTGGTTTTGCGAGTGTTCTGTTCAGGCCGGCCAACGTGGAGGAGTATGGACTGTCTCAAGAAACTGTCATGTTCGGATATGTTTTGCAGATTGATGAAAAGGTCAAAAGGGCAATTCAACGGGACTGTACTCGATATGCACAGGGTCTTGAGATTATCAGTGTCCGGGTTACTAAGCCGACTATTCCAGAGTCTATTTCCCGGAATTATCAAACAATGGAAGAAGAACGAAACAAGGTAAAATTTCTGGCGTTCAATATCCTACTCAGTTTCTTCTCAATCTCAAAATTTTCACTCAATGTGCAGCTCCTGGAAGGTTCTGATAGCAATTGAAAAGCAAAAGGTTATTGAGAAAGAAGCAGATACGGCGAAGAAAAGGGTTGTCACAGAAGCAGAGCAAGCTGCTCAAGTTAGTAAGATCCCTATGGAGCAGCGATTAATGGAGAAAGAGAGTATTAAGAGACAGCAGTTCATTGAAAATGAGATCTACACATCAATGCCGAAGAGTCTTGCTGACTCGGATTTTTACAGGTACTTGACAGATAAGCAAAAGGGCTCGTGTTCTATCATTTTACTTTGAAACCATGTTTGGTCTTCTCAGTAGCTCATTGAAGGAAGCTGAGGTGAACAAGTTGAAGTTGACACCACAGTTCCTAGAGCTTATGTTCTATCATTTCACCTTGAAATCATGTTTGGCTTTGTCAACAGAGCGTCGAAGGAAGCTGAAGTGAACAAGTTGAAGTTGACACCGCAGTTCCTAGAGCTTATGTTCTATCATTTCACCTTGAAATCATGTTTGGCTTTGTCAACAGAGCGTCGAAGGAAGCTGAAGTGAACAAGTTGAAGTTGACACCGCAGTTCCTAGAGCTCAAGTTTTTTGAATCTATAGCTAACAACACGAAAATATTTTTTGGTGAAAAGGTACAGCTTAACCGAGTGCTTGCCGTGCTAGATCTTTGACAAGCCAGTCTGCGGATGATAACAAGTGACTTCTCATGTTTCACCAGATACCCAGCATGGTTTGCAACCAACGTCTTCCGGGGTCGTTCTTCTAGTCACCATGATCAGACTGATCAAGCATTTGTCGATTGTAGCGATGTGCGACCTTGCTTCATATGGAGCTATGAATTGACATTGCTCATACCACGGCTACGAGACAGGTTGATTGGGAAAAAGCTTCATCTAGCGTCAGTTTGCATCACCACCCGGCAAGTCTGCCAAAAGCAGAAGCCGGGGTGTCAGCGCGACTGTTGTCTTGCCATGAATAAAGAGCGCTTAACACTTGATCCTCACGATTGGTCCCGGTAGTGCACAGGATGTCGTGATTAGGTTTTGAAAACTTCTTCTCAGCACGTCACAATTGCATACCTCCTCGACGTAGAAGAAATTCGGTCATCAAAACCACAGTCTCTATTATGATGTTGAACGCTTCCACTATCTACCATCTGCATAGGTAGTAGAGGATCAGCCATAGCTAGCTAGCCTATCACAAATATTCCTGCACCTATTTGGCCTATGATGGATTAGTTCAGCATCTATTTTGTCCACAGGGGATTAATTCACTACCAACCCTTTGAGGTGTGTCCAAATGGCTTAGGCCAAATGGACACACCTTTATAAGAACATCGTGATTAAGCATCCTGAGCTTATATCGGTACTTACATGGAGTGCCTAAAGGGAGTGGACGGATACTCTGGGCACAATCAGATTTCGCTGAGGAAGGAAGACCAAGACAAGACGACATTCACAACAGATTGGGGCACCTACGCATTCCTCCTTCGGGTTGTAATCACTTTGCCACTTTCAGCGTGTAGTGAGCTTATATTCCGAGATTTCTTGGAGTTCATGGAGGTATTCTGGATGATTTTTGCGTGTTTGGGAAAAGGAAACTGCATCTGGACCATTTGAGACAGTGTTTCCAGAAGTGCAGAGAGTCGAACATGAAACTTCATCCGGGGAAGTGTTATTTTGGTATGACGGAGGGCATTTTGTTAGCACATCGGGTCTCTGTACGAGGATTGCAGGTAGATAGGGAGAAAGTAGCAGTAATAGCGGAAATGGATGCCCCACAAACGGTGAGGCAGGTACGAGCTTTTGTAGGACTAGTAGGGTATTACAGGAGGTTCATCAAGGACTTCGCCAAAAAGGAAGCCTTGTTAACACAGTTGACCAAGAAGGATGTACCCTTTGAATGGACAACCGCGAGGCAGGAGGCTTTTCAGCAGTTGAAGGACAGTTTGGTGAGCGCTCCAACGTTACAACCTCCAGATTGGGAGATGTAAAAGTTGCGGAAGCATATTTCACGAAGACAACCATAATAATAATGAAAAAGAGTTTACATAGCAAAATTGAAAGTGTCTGTTGGTTAGTCAACCTAACTCTAAGTTATATGTTTAAACCATATTGGGTTTCATACCCCAACACTCCCACTAAACCTAACGTGGTTTAACTGGCCTTTACACAGACGCGATCTGGAGTAGAAAATTGGCAACATCGCTCTCAGCCCCAAGCCACGAAGAATGAAGCGCGCAGGCAACAGCAGCAGTGGTGTAGCTCCCATGCGCGGAAGAAACCCGACACGAAGAGCAGATCAGGCAGCTCCACCTCAAGAAGAAATCCTCCCAATTGCAATGCGGGAGCCAGCCCCAGCTCAGCCAACCTATCTGTCAAGGGATCCTGTGGTTGAGTTGAAGTCCTCGGAGTCTTCGCATTGCCTAGTATTACAACCATTGAGGGATCCAATACTGCGTGAGAGAAGGCGGTCGACAAAAGACTCCACGTTACAACAACATAGTGAGCAAGGCTGGATCACGTAAAGGCGGTAACTGAAACACTGAAGGAAGTGGAGGATCTCCTCGATGTGAAGAGGGCAGAGGTGGCTATGCAGCTGGACGACTTAAACAAAAGACAGGCTGCTCTGAAGAATCAAGCTGCAGAACCCAAGTCTCCCACTGAAAACAGAGCTCATGGTAAGCGTGACTGCTGTATTTGCGCTTATCGGAGCAAGATGTGTGTTTTGTGTGGAAGGCTCCTCTGGAAGGTATAGTGCTCACGACTAATGCCTGTCTGTTCACGACTAAATAGGTAAGCTACAGCTTCATCCACTGAACCAAATGGGTGAGAACTGACACTGGCAATCTGTGCATTGTGCAGGAGGGATTTGAACCTACGCCCTATATGGGTGACCTCTGAAGGCAGGAAAACACACACAGGTTTCATCTAAATGTGTGTGTAGAGAGTAGGCTCATAGATAGGATAGGCTAGTGACACGCATCTCCAACAGTGAAGTACTGGGACCAGACCTTGGTGAGGTTGGTTCGTCAAAGGTCACACTCCTGGCAAGGACGACATGTAGAGATTTTGGGTCAAACAGCCTATAGGCTTTGGACACTTCAGAATATCCCAGAAAAAGGTAAGACTTAGCCCTGTCATCCAGCTTTCAACGTCTCTGTTTTGGTATAAATGCAAAGGCCAAAGACCCAAAAACATGATAAGTTTCCATCGATATGGAAGTGATGAATGAAGAAGAGCAGCGAAAGCAATAGAGAGCAAAATTGTGAGTAGTATGATAAAAGAAAACATTGTACCTTTTATACCGCAAGTAACATCTAACTAGAAACTTCTATATATGTCTATATGAACCAGCCATTATTTAACCCTAACAGGTTATCTAATCAACACTCCCACTTAACCTGGACGGGTTAAAAAGGGGTTTAGGGTTTAAGCGTCTTCAAAGGGGGTTAATCAGTCTTCGTCCTTCCTTCTGCAGACAGCGATGGCGGCGGCGATGAAGGGTACTGAATCCGCTCTGTCAGAAATAAGCACCGACTGCTCCTACAAGGTCTTTGTCGCCCTAGTGATCTTCTAGTCCTCTTATGTGTGCATTGTCCCTTTGCGCGAGGCCGGCTCACCAAAGTCGTGACAGACGGAGGCAGGAAGAGAGGAAGGAAGGAAAAGATTCCAAACACAAAGGCGACGACGGGGAAAAAGACGGTCAGAGAACAAGGGAGGAGACAGTTGCTGGAAGTGTGAGCCATGACAATTGGGAAGCTATCCAAGCCGATATCTATGGGCAGTACGACCAGATCCGAAAGACTTCGACGCAACTCGAAGAGAGGAGGACCGACGCTCTCTACGGCAGTAGGGGACGTAAAATCAATCTAGTGCATGAAGGTGACTGACCGCAATGAACTTTGCCATGAACTCCCACTAACGGTAAACACAAACAACGACTAGACCATGCCATCACGATTAGGTATTTGTGCTAAAGCTTCACCCACTGAGGGCCTGACCATCATCTGTGACATCTGCAGGAAGAAAAGAAGACACAGGAGAGTAGGGAACTGAGGACTGAGGACAAATCTATAGGGGGTCCTCTCCCCATGTAAACAAGCCCTAAGAACTCTTAAAGTAGGGCATGTAATCCACTAGACCAAGACCTTCTGCATGGGAAACATGTTTGTGCTTCGGAACTGACTTGGTCAAAATATCAGTAGTGTTGGCATTTGTGTGTATGTAAGAAGGCTTGACAATACCTCTGGCTGTGGCATCTCTGACATAGTGGTGCTGAATTTCAATGTGCTTGGTACGAGCGTGAAAACGAGGACGCTCAACTAAAGACAAAGCTGATTGGTTGTCGCAATATAAAGTGGTAGGATCTGTCTGCTCTGCATGAACAGAAGTTAGAAAAGCTCTCTCCCACTCCACTTCTTTTGCAGCATCAGTGAGACATTTGTACTCAGCTTTAGTACTTGATAGGGCTACAGATGTTTCCTTTCTGCAGCTCCAGTTAACAGCAGCGGAGGACAGAATGAAGACATATGTGGATAGGCTTTTGCGAGAGTCACCATCCGACGCCCAGTCGGCATCAGCAAAACCATGGAGGGTAGGAGGATTACCAGTCCGCTTGTAACATAGGCCAAGGTAAAGTGTACCCTTCAGGTATCTGAAAACTCTTAACAGCTGTCCAGTGATTCCGCCCAGGGCACTGTAAAAACTGCGATGTTGTGTTCACAGAGTATGTGATATCCGGCCGAGTCCAGTTGCTAACAAAAAGAAGACTGCCCACTGCATGACGGTAAGGGACATCCTTCATATCATCTACATCAGCTGCCACTGTAGGGCTGTCCTCCCGAGTAAAGTTCAGGCCGGTGGCTCCAGGAGTAGAGGCCATATGTGCTTTATCCATGTTGAAACGAATCAGAATCTCGGAAATATATTTGTGTTGATGAATGATGATCAAGCCTTCATCTCGTACTCAAAGAACTTGAATGCCAAGGCAAAACTTGAGGTCACCAACATCAGTCATCTCAAATTCAGTTTGCATCATGTGCTTAACACGTTCTAACAGTTGTTTGTCATTTGCTGCAAAGATGGCATCATCCACATAAATAGCGAGGAGCACATATGCAGATCCATGGTCATAAACATACAGTGAGGGGTCAGCAGGGCTCTGGCGGAAGCCAAGACCTTTAAGACAGGTATCTAGTCTCTTATTCCATCGTTCAGCACTTTGACGGAGTCCATAAATGCATTTTATCAGCTTACATACAAAGTGTGGGTATTTAGTGTCTTCATAACCTTCCGGTTGTTCCATGTACAGCTCCTCCTCAAGGACACCATGGAGAAAAGCAATTTTCATATCCATCTGCTGAAGCTCAAGATCATGCTTAGTAGCCAAGGCCAACATGAGTCAGATGGATTGGGAACGCACCACAGGGGAGAATGTTTCTTGGAAGTCCAGACCAGGTATCTGAGTGAAACCACGTGCGCACAAGCGTGCCTTATATCTTGCAATTTTACCATCTGCATTGAGTTTGTGCTTAAATACCCATTTGCAGGTGATCGGTCGGCGATTCTGAGGTCGAGGAACAAGCTCCCAAGTGCCTGAATCGTTGTTGTATTAAGTCATCAGCTAGCTTTTTCCACTTAGCCTGCAGTCGGGAAAAACACGTGAGGAAATGGCCGGGTTCGGTGGAATGACAACAGAGAGGGCACAAGGAGGAAGGGTAGGAGCACAGGCTCCCACTGAACGACGAAAGTCGACAGAAGCACATGGTGGTTCTTTCCATTGAGATGGTGGTGCACGAATACGTTCAGACCTACGAGGAGGTTCTGGCTCCGGTATGTTTTCTGGTAAGGTGGGTAGAGATCCAGGGTTGACTATCTCTTCAGCATCTATGCTAGGAATAGGGAGAGACTCACCTAGGTCTGTGTTAGGATCGAGCCCATCTACAATATCTGTTGGGTGAGCATCAACAGGGTCCTGTGGGGGAACTGGAAGAACTGGGGCCAGTTCAGGTTGATCAAGAGGAGGTGCCACTTCTGCATCTCCATCAGCGTCATCAGGGTAGTCAGTATGATCTTCTGTAAAAACGAAATCAGCAGGATCATTAGGTAAATCAGTGTGCCTAGCAGGGACATTAGATGAGACTGGATTGAGAGACTCCATGAAGGTTACGCTTCTGGCAATAACGGGTTGTAAGGTGCGTCCGTCTATAAGCTTGTATGCCTTAGTAACCTCACTATAGCCAATGAAAATAAGATCTCGCGAACGGTTATCTAATTTTCGTCGTTTCTCAGTAGGCACATAAGCAAATGCACGGGATCCAAAGATGCGGAGATGTATGATACTTGGCTTATGGCCCCAATACATATGGTATGGTGTGGTCTCCGAAAGGGACTGAGAGGGTAGCCGATTAAGAATATACGTGGCAGTCACCACTGCCTCTGCCCAATATGTAGATGGCAAGCCTGACCACAGCAACATTGAACGAGTCATGGCCATTAAGGGTTGATTTTTCCTCTCGGCTACACCGTTCTGTTGTTGTGTGTATGGCACAATCAGCTGATGAATAATGCCTTGTTTGTCCAGGAACTGAGTGAAGGCATTGCTGATAAATTCTCCACCATTGTCCGACCAATACCCACCAATCAACCACGAACCAAGAAGAACCATTCATGAAACAAGGAAAAAGTTTCATGCTTGAACTTCATGGGGTAAGTCCACGTGTATCGGCTGTAGTCATCAGTTAAAGTAAGATAATACTCAGCACCACCAAGGGAAGGTACTTGCAGCCTGCCTGAAATATCTGCGTGCACCAAGTCCAAAACTGATGAGGATCGGTATGCAGGTACTTGAGGAAATGGGACTTCCGTTTGTTTACAGCACGAAACTTCTAAGCGCCCTCCTTAAAATGCCGCGGTAAGGGTTCCCGATAGAGACCCTATTTAGAGGCATTGATTAGCTTAATTCTATTAGCATGGCCAAGACGCGCATGCCAAAGCCTCGCTTGCTGCGCTGCTGTAAGGTTGCCGACACCGATGGAATTTGCCTTATGTCTTCTTATGCAAGAGATATCCAACCGGTAAAGATCAGCATCTAGAAAAGCCTTGAAGATACAAGTTGAAGGTGAAGTTCTTCAAGAAAAGCAGCAGGTATCGGTGGAGACGGAGAGGAGCAGGTCCTTCATTCGCATAAGCCTACTCAATGACATGAGATTCTTTGCCATCTTGGGAACATACAGAACGTCAGGCAAAACTAATATATTGTTGTCATGTAAAGGGAATTCGCAGATACCCTTACCAAGGATGCTGAGGCTAGAGGAATTACTCTCATCACCTAAATAGACCTTCTCAGAAACTGCTGAAAGCGTCAAGTTGGTGAAGAGGGACTCATCCTTACAGATGTGGGCAGTGGCCCCTGAATCTAAATACCAGCAATCGACCTCACTCGTGAAAGTGGTTTTCAAGCAAACGGTTAGTATTTTTACTATTGGCTTGCCTGAGGTAGATGCTGATTCTGTAGATGACTTATCTCCTATGTTGTGTGACATGGAATGTGCAGCAGGCTTAGGAGGAACCCGTTGAGGCTCTCCTGCCTTCTTCTTACGACACTCGCGAGCCCAATGCCCAGGTAATCCGCACCAATTGCAATTACCTTGCCGTTTTTGTGTGGAGAGACCTGCACCATTTCGATGTCCAGGTTGTCCAGATTGTGGTCTTGACTTGCCTCTGTAAGATGGTCGACCTCGCATAGCACTAAAGACTCTGTTGTCGGCTTTGAATTTGTGTCCAGATGCAGGGCGACTCTACTCTTCTTGAAACAGGGCCCTATCACTTCCTCAAGCTTCGAGATGACGGCCGGTCTTAGTTGCTGGCTGCAGCCAGCTGGATGGGACCATTGTGAGTACTCACAGGTCCAGCTTGAGAGGAAAATGGAGAAGTTGTGCAATCACATCGACTTCCTTCTCCACTGTACCGAGAGAGGCAAGTTGGGCACGCAAATGCCTGAACTTGCTGATATAAGGAGCCACTTTCTCTCCTTCCTTCATCTTCAAGGTGTAATATTGTTGACGAACGGCACACAAGGTGAGAACGTTCTCTACTCTGTAAGTTCTGGAGAGCTGATCCCAGATCTATTTGGCATCGTGCAAGTACTCCACCTCTGGCACAAAATCAGCGTCTAGTCCACCAATGAGAAGAGCTACGTATAGTAAGTTGATCCCATCTCGCTTTGCCTGAAGCAATCAGCTCCTGTGTATGGTAGGTTGAGATGAAGTCCCTGGATCTAGATTGTCGCCATCACCACACCTGCACTCCTGCAATGAGGGTTGTCTTCATTCTCGACCTCCACACTTCAGACCGTCCCGCTGAACCCACACGCCTTTTAGCCTGGGCAGCGTAAAGCCGGGACCGTAGATGGTGGTCCTGAGGAAAAGGAGGAGGTTGACTCGACATGGGTTCGATCCAGGTAAGGTAGGGTTAGAGCAATCCCTAAAAACAAGTGCTTTAAATTAAGACTGGTTTGTGTCTTAACCTAAATGTATCAATATGTCTTAATTAGGGTTCTCGACAGTTGTGGGGGAGTAGCGGTTAGGATTCAGTGGAAGGACAGGGTGCCCCTTGAAGTCTTGAGACAGGTGTGTTGAGGGGTCTAAGAGGTTGCCTCTTCATATCTCCCATGGATGTCGGAAGGCCATGGTGCCATGGCATCGCCCGACCGCCCTCCCGCCAGCAATGGCGAATTAATACATGCCTCGGGCATGAAAGGTGAGTCCTTCTCCGCCAAATTTCCTTGGAGCCGCCTTCTTCAGGTTAACTGATTGTAGCAAATCAGTAAGCCTCCGGATGCCTGTCCCCATCTCCAGGTGACATTGATTGATGGAGTGCTGCATCCGTTTGTCCTGGTCATGTAGAGCTTTGTGGAACGCCAAATTTTGGGTCCACGGTTAGAAGAGGGGCAGATGCCTCTTAGTTCTGTTCATATTAGTTAGGTTTTATTTTTCATATCTGGGCCGGTGTTTCCAACGTTGCCGTGAGACCAGCCTAAAACTTCACCCTGGGAAGTGTTTTTTTGGGATGACGGAGGGGATTCTCCTCGCTCATCGAGTTTCAGCAAGAGGACTCCAAGTGGATATGGAGAAAGTCAAGGTGATCGCGGAGATGGATGCACCCTGACAACAAAGTGTCGAGCTTATAGGGTTAGTCCTATTAGAGATTCACAAAGATTTTTGTAAAGAAGGCAGCCGTCCTAACTCAAATTTCACAAAGAAGGACGAGCATTTGAGTGGACAATGGAAAGAGAAGAAGCTGCTTCAACAACTAAAGAGGAGTTTGGTGGAGGCACCCACCTTGAGACCACCAAATTGGGAGCCATTTCACGCACGTACGTGGATGTGTCCGCAGATGCGCTTGGGGCTATTCTCGAGCCGTAAGGACTAAGAGAAGAGGGATCATCCTATCTTCTACGCGGGCTTGATCGACGCGAGAGAAATTACTACGATCGAGAGGGAGGCGTTGGGAATCATCTACGCATGCAAGAAGTTTCGCCACTACCTCTCGCAAGGTAACCTTCCACGCTGATCATTTTATACCAAGTACCTAGTGAACAAGCCGGATTTGTCGGAAGAATTGCTCGATGGATTCTTTTGCCGCAAGAGTTTGATTTTGATGTTGAGACGCGAGCGGTAAGAGACACATCAACGCTGGATTTCATCTCGAGGTTGAGAACAATCGAAAGGTCCGGAGACGATAGGTTTCGACGAGGAGTTGGTCGCGACATCACCAGAGGATGAAGAGGAAGTTACGTAACGAAGGGCAAGTGAGCCCCGCATAAGAGCAGCGCCAGGTGGCCGTAGGGTACAGCCACACAGGGATCCTAATCACGGAGAGGAAGTTCAGATCGACTTCGTGGACAATGACGGAGAGACGCCTAACGATAGATAGCAGCAGAGTGCGAGAATCGTGGAGGACGTGCCATGAGTCCTCAACCAAGATCAGCAAGGAGCCGGTTCACAAGGCGCAACGCCGCCCGTTTCTCAAGGGATAGAGAAGGGCTGCAAGCAAGGCGCTAGAAGTTCAAGATTCCCGGAGTTAGGAATCATGCCCAATGGATTGAGTAGGGAAGGACGAGCGCTTTTTCTTCATAAGGTAGCCTCATCGCTTGAGGAATGGAATCTTGTACAAGATGGGGCGGATGAGAAGATACGAAGGTGTCCGGAGCCCTGAGAGGCGCTTTGGTGATTGAGGCTTTACATGGAGAGGCAGGAGGCATTACCGCAGTCACGATTAAGAAGATTTTGGATACAGCTTTTGGTGGACTACCATGCAACGTGATGTTTGGGATTCTATTAGGAGATGCGACGCGTGTCACAGGTAGGAGGCCGACATCCACACAAAGGGCCATCGACCTACATTCCGCCACTCGCCTCCTTTTGAGAAGTGGGAATCGACTTTGTTATCGATTCGCCCACCTACCTGTGGACTCTAAGCAATACATATTGGTGGCCACCGACATCGCACCAAGATGGTAGAGGCGGAGGCGACAAGGAAGGATGACGCCCGACAACAAAAATTTTTGTTTGAGAACATCATCACACGTATGGTTGTCCTTGAGTTGGTGAGTGACCGAGGAACTCACTTCTTGAACATCGCCATTGAGTCGCTGACCAGCTACTTCAACATACGACACCGCAAGACAACGCTTACAACCCAAGGCAAATGGCCTCACGAGAAGACCAACGATTGGGTACCATTTTGACTAAGGTGATCACACACATGTATGATCGACACGAAGCTTCATTCAAAGACTTTGGGCATATCGATACCGAGAAGGTAACCACGAAACGAACGCCCTACTATCCGACCTACGGATGTCACCAAGTGTTACCAATTGAGTTTGAGATTCCAACACATCGAATCATGGAGGACGTAAGGATGAGTGGAGGACGATCAAGCGCGATTGGAGGCTTTCGCGACTTATGAGGAGGACCGAGAAGAGGCACTTGAGGAGACCTACAAGATCCAAACAACGGCTTGCATCGACATGGGAAGCTTCAAAGAGAGAAGTGATTGTGGCTGGAGATTTGGTGTTCGTAATGACCGATACTTAGATTTTCCAGAAAGTTGAGATTGAGGTGGATGGGACCCTACAAGGTTGAGGAGGTGTATGAGAATGGAGTGCATCCGGTGCAGTCTTGGATGGAGACCTCCACCTTGCAGTGTGAATGGCTGGAAGGTCAAGAAGTATTTTCACTTGAGTCCTGTTGTTTGCGGGGACGCAAACAAGTGGGAAGGGGGCATGTGGAGCATGAAATTTTGGGTCCACTTAGAAGAGGGCGGATGCCTCTTAGTTTTGTTCATATTAGTTAGGTTTTTTTTTTCTTTTTCTTTTTCTCACCAACTGGCAGCGGGAAAGTGCAAGGAGTGAGTGGAGAAGTAGACGAGTTTGCAGTCCCGTGGGCGGAGAAGGAGGAAAACGGACCAGCAGGTCCAGCGGAGAAAGGGCCGGAGGTCGGGCGGGAGGTGGAGGAGGAAAGTTCTGTGAGAGGAAGGTTCGCGGAAGGCGAACACCTTAAGAAGGAGGGTTGGTGCGGGCCTAGTGGCGGCGCGGTCACTGATTGAGACGGTCCGGACATGCGGTAAGGTTCTTACTCCGGTGGAAAACCTTGTGAGAAGGTCTTCGCGAGTTGCGGCAGCGCGCAATTTCGAAGGCAGTGGAGGTGGGCAGTGCGGTGACAGGCGAGCCGAGGAGGAAGAGGCGCCTTGACACCAAGGAGGAGCGATGCAAGCATATATAGAGAAATCATCCTTGGCGCCGGAGGAATCGGTATCCTTGGCCTTCGAGGGTTTCGGACGGAAGATGGACCCAGGCGGGTTAGAGGCTGACGCGTGGGTGACCTTTGCATGTCTGCTGATTTTTCTTCCTTGGCTTTGGGAATTGGTGACAGTGGAGAATTTCTTCCTTGGCCTTCGTGGTTGAGGAATTCCTAACGTTCTTGAAGGGGAAAAGGTCCTTGGCCTTGGACAGGGAAATTTCGTCCTTGGCCTTTGGGTGTGGAAAATCCTCCTCACCCTATATATGTAAGTAGAGGAGTGTTTAGCTCATTTGAGTTGGTCGGAGGACTAGCGGACGGCGAGGCGATCTGTCGGAGGGCAGACACAGAGAAACTTAGAAGAATTTTTAAGGAAGGAGGAATCGGTAGGGAAGGATTTTTGGAGAAGCTTATCCGGGCGGAAGTTGGAAGATGAAGAGCGCATATACCACGGAGGATGCATGGGCGTCCGGGCCCAGCGGGAGGGCAGGCACTGTCGTGAAGGAGAAGAAGGCAGTGAAGGAGAAGCCCGAGAAGGATCCGCCGAGAAGGAGGGGCCGGGATTTTTGTGTTTCGATGCAAGTCTCCTCCGAGACTTATGGGATTTCCGACGGTGGGCTGTGACGAAAATGTCGCTCGATGGGTTTGATAGGCATTGGGCCTATTCTAATGTGGAATTGGTTGAGTCTTGCTACAGTGCTCAATCGACGAGGAGAAACAGAGAGACTGACGGAGAGAACGTGAGATCCAAGGGATGGACATTCCAACATTCGAAATATGGGAGGCCGAACCGAGAGTGATGGGGTGGCTCCCACAAGAGGAATGAAGATGGAAAAAGCGTTGGTGGTGACCTTCCCGAGGAAGCTCTCAAAGATGCTCATCGGAGGGATAGACGAGGCGGAATGGGCGGAGGGATGATAAGATTGCTGACCTCAAGTGGAAGCTTTTACAAGGATAGTTTTGGGGTGACTGGCACGTGAACCACCTACTTCAAGGCATTCTTTCATTTCATGTGGAAGTCAAGCAAGGAGCTCACCGACTGGGGACAACCATGTCAAGGCCTATGAGCATCACCAGACAAGCCGAGGCCAAACATTGTGGATAATGAGGGGCGAGGCAACCATTTGAGTACTTACCTTGTGCAATTGGGGGGCACATGGGTTACATCAAGAAGAGCTGGAGGAGTCTTACCACTGCTTGAAGTGGTCCTCCGAGGACAGACAGGGTCCCTCTCCTAAGAAGGTGAAGAAGGCAGGAGGAACCCAAGGTGGAGCAAGGAAGTGCTTCACCGTGTGGTGATTCCGGATGATGAGACACCCCTGGCCCCGACGCCAAGGAAGAAGAAGTGCCTGCCCTGTGGGGAGACAAAGGGCACAAGAGGAAGAGGTGGCGTGCCACCATGTGGCTGTGAGGCAACCCCATGGAGTGGTGGTGGATGTAACCCACCCTGTGAGATGACCGAGTCACGTGAGTTCCACCCAACATCGAGGGGAGTGGAGACCGCCACCAAGAGAAAGGCGCGTAGTCGACCCTGTGAGGGGAATGAGAAGACAAAGGCTTTGAAGGATCCGACCATCCGCTGCCTAATTGACACTCCATTAGTGAAGCAAGCCTTACAGAAGTAGAGGAGTTGGAGGTGAGAGCCGCCGCCGATGCCCCAAGCGATTGCCCTGGGGGAGAAGGATAGCAAGGCTATCAAGGAGATGGCGCAAGGGCAAAGGGCTAGTTGACTGGAGAGAAGGTTGGGGCTCAAAGAAGATTGAAGAACAAGAGACAAGAAAGTAGGAGCGAATGAAGGAAGTGGCTACCTCAATCGTAAAATTGAGGAGACCGTCCATGTGGGAAGGAGTGGCAAGAAGAACTCTCTTTCCAGCCGAGAAGGAACAAAATGGGGACAGGTTGAAGACTGCCAAAGTGAGGCCGAGGCGCCCAAGCCAAGAATGAAGGACTGGAGGCCAAGCTCAAGGAGCTGGAGGAAGGACAGGCCACATGGAGCAAGGAGCGTGAGGAGCTCCTCAAAGCAAGCAATGGACACCAACGGGTGGAAGGAAGAGGTAGCCCACCGAGGAAAATGATGCATCGATGTCGTCAGAAGCAACGCCCAGCCGACTATGCATGGCAAGGGATACAGGAGGCATGGAAGAGAGATGTCACGAGAATGTCACCTCTGCCTTCGCTTGAGTGAGGTGACGCTTGAGAGGGATGCGTTGTGTGGAGTGGAATCTCATCCCGAGACACTTGAGGTCCACATTCACCCTCAGTCAAGGCTCAGGTAGAAGGTACAGCCTCTTGGCACAAAACATTCCCTTGGGAGCAACCTATCTTGATACACTCTCGATTCAGAAATTGATTGATGATGTATCAAACAATACCACTCTGCGCTAAGGAGACCTCCTAGGCGCCTGGTTGCGAATCGCTTTGACCTCCACTGACCAATCTCCCTCAAAGCCTCAATTTGGTTGTTTAGACCTCCACCACCCGTCGCTGCTCCCATCTGCGCGCCCTTTACCCTTCTTATCTTTCCACCGCCGCTTCCCTTGTCTTCGCTCAATCTTCCAAATCCTTCTTCATTCCTCCGCTCAGGGCTCGCCTCGACTCCTCATCCGTGGATGACTCGATGCAAAGACTTCCTTGTTCCGTGTCTGACTGTGAAGAGGGCGAAGAATGAGAGGACGAGGGAGAGCTGGAGGATCTTCCTCCCTTATGCTTCCCATGCTCCCTCCGCTTCTTCCTTCGACGACCAAGCTCACCGCCTCGTAATCTTCAGCCAACTTCAATGTTTGCAACAGTAGCTCCTCTCCGACAAGAACATCCATCTTAGTGGGCAACCCACTTACAAACCAATCTAACGCCATCTCAATAGCCCATCGTGGTAGGACCTCTCGAACAATCGGGTCTACACCTTGGAACGCGATCCAAGTAGTCAGAACCTCTCCACGTAATCATACAGCTTCTTCTTTCTCCGCGAGAGTCCTCAATCTCGCCAATGTATGATGTCCGTGACTCAACCCTCTAACCTTGTTAGAACTCGATTTGAAGTCTTCCTAACTGCTTGCAGCATCCCATACGCCCCATCGTATCACCCCAGCGTGTCCTCTTAACAACCCGAAAAATTCGCAAACGGTCCATCAATCCTCTAAATTAGCATGAGAGACATGCTCAAACGCATGAATAAAAGCCTCGTGATCGCCTCCCTTCTTCTTGTCTCCAAACTTCACGCATTGCCGACTATGTGGCTGCAATGAGCCACCTCTTCCTACCGTGGTGCCTCCCGCTGCACCGACTCCACTCATGTTGAGCACGACCGCCGGTGTTGCACCCCTGCGCCGCTCCCAACATCGATCGATCGACGAATGGACACCACCGGTGTCCGTCATGCGAACGGTGAAATCACCGACCTTCCGCTGGTACACCTCGCAACGTGTCTCCTCGAGGGTACCGTCGATTGTCTTCTTCAGACTTCAGAACTGTCCTTCCAATGTGTCGACCGCTCTTGGATCAGTTTCGTCCCTTCTTGGTTCTTCCAACTCTTCACCTTCACCGTGAAGTGCAAAATCTTCTTCTTCAAGTGCGCCGAGTGAAGGCACAAAATCCTCTTCCTCCCTCGGTCGTTCTCTCGGACTTCTTTCGATTGATTCCTCCGTGTTGCTCGCAACTCTCTTGGTGAAATATATGGAGATGACCTTCCTCCGGATGCTCTTCGTTCACCACGCCCTCCGGCCATCGACGACATCTTCACACTCTCCATTCGAACAAAGAAAAACACACAACCCACTCCCGCAGCGGCGCCAAAATGTGGTGGGAGGTTCCGGGACCCCGGAACCCTCAGCCACATGGCAGCCACACTTATCCCAGGTTCGTCTGTGGGTTTCGTTCCCACGAAGGAGTGGGGAGCCCTTCCCGCGCGGATGGAGGTGCGCCCTCACGACCTCTCGACTCTCACGGCTCCGTCAGGCGCCCGGTGACTAGCGCCCCTCCTACGGCGCCACCGCGGTGACCCACCCCTCGGTAAGTCACACTACCCTCGCGCGATGACTCGGTAGCGGACCTCGTCGCCAGATGTCTGCGGTGGCGACCTTGGGGACCCAAATCACCGTCTGATGGGCAATCCTCCCACCAGCAGTTCCTACACTCCCTAAGACCCTTCTCATGACAAATTTGGGGCCGCCCCTCAAGCTCTTATCCACGACCCTTGAAATTTCACCTTCCCTCTCTTTCTAGGTTTCTTCCTCCTCTCTTCTCTTTTGTCTTTTTCTCTTTTCTCTCTTGCTCCTTCCTTCTCCTCTCTTGCTCCCTCTCTAGCTCCTCTCTCTCGTCCTCTCTCGCTCTCTCTCTCTCTCGCTCTCTCTTTTCTCTTTTCTCTCTTTTCTCCTCTCTTCTCCTCTCTCTTCTCTAATCTACCTCTTCCACTCTTCCTAGCTAACTATCATTACAGGCGCCCTCACAGCCTCCCGGCCAGCGCCTCGGATCATAGGGCATTGCCCTCACGGACCTAGGCGGACATTTGGCTGTGGCGTCCGCGTCTTTGGATTTTGCTAGGGTCTTCCCTTTCGATGCCGCCGTCACGCAATGCGCTCCCTCACCGCTCGAGCACTACCGGCTACCTCCAGAAGAAAGGTTTGGGCCCTCACCACAGTCACCGCACCTCAAGACCCTACGGACACCATGCACCTCACGCAGTCGCGCGCTTGTGTAGCAAGACAAGCACACAGGTCGGAGGCAAGGCATGACATTTTATTATGGGAGCTCCTCCCCTCTTATAGGAGCTCCCCAAACCCCTAGCATTAATTAAGTCCGTGGGGTAGGTGGGGTTGCTTACGGTTTTAAGTAGGTGGCCTCTTAAAAGGTTCTTAACCTACCTCCTAACAATCCCACTAACCCCTAGGGTCTTAATGACCCATTCACTCCCCTACCAACTATCGCCTACTTCTTCTTGGGTTGGCATGGCGGGCCCAACCACCGCCTTCCTCCTCTTGGCTTGGGGGTTGTCCGGATCTCTTCACTCGTCGTCGCGGGAACCTCCACACTGTCTCGGCGATCTTGGCTGATCGGTGCGCCACCCCTCTTGCAGGCGCTCTTGTAGAGCCTTGGCCTCTCTACAGCATCTGTCTGCCCGCAATTACCTCAGGCGGTTGGGTGAGTGCGGCTCTGTCCTGCAGACACCCCACCAACTCCCTGCTGAAATCTCTTCCTCTTCCATTGGCTCCTCCCATTGAGCCTTACGCATCCATTTCACTCTCCAAGTCACAGATCTCTCAGTTGAGGTGCAATTCTTCAAATCTCCACTGTCATCGTGGGGACCCAACAACTTCCTTGTCAACAAGGAGCATCTCCTTGGCAAACTTGTTGACCTAGCATGTAAGTGGACCCGCATCTCCGGCCCTTCAAGCAATCTCATCAAATTCCTGTGCCACCTCCCGAGGCTAACTTACTTTGCAACGGTAAACGATCTGACTCAAAACCCCTATTGGGATGTGCCTTGAAGTGTTTTTTTGTTTTTTTTAGGTGTATGTGAAAATAAGTCAAATGACAAGAGGGTATGTATTTATAAAAGAAACGCCCTTGGCCTATGGTTTTCCTTGTTTTTATTTCTAGGTTAGATAATAAGGCCCGGAACTCGATGTTCCTTGGCCCATGGACTTGGGATGTCCACTAAAAGGTCTATATATGTGAGGTAGGGGTTGGTATAATTAGGGAGTGATAGGTCTATAGGCTTGGAGTCAACCGATCACAGAAATCGAATGAGTGGGGTTGTGGATTGGGGTGTGGAGGTCGAGAGGCTCTAATGTGGTAGGGGAACTGGGAACTTAACCCCTAGGGAGTAACGTTCGTTTCGACAACGGAGAACGGCGCAGGGAAGCGGCAATGGAGCGCAACGACGGCCGGAGCGCCGATAAAGTCGAGGAGTTGCATCCGGGAGAACACCGCGATCTGTGGAGGCGCGAGGCACACTCCAGGGGAAGGAGCCCGACCCCATCCGCGACATCGCGAGTCGCAACGCTAGAGGAGGAAGGCGCCACGAGTGGCGCGCGCTGGTCGAGGAGGTAGGAACCCCGAGACCGACTCCCGCCATTCAATGAATCAGCCACCGATTTGAGGCGCAGACCCGGAGACTCCTGTGGAGGGATGGCGCCCAAGGTCGCACTGAGATTGTGCTTGCTCCATGGCCAAACATGGATCATTGGAAAGTTCGAAATGGGAATTGGTGAAGGAGTCAAGCTTGGCTTCATGGAAGAACGTGGAATTACATGAACTTGGGACCCGTGCAATGAGTGCAAGGCCACGCAAGGACAAACAAGGGAATTAGAGCTGCCGCAGGATTGGGACCCTGAATTGGTTAGGAGGTGTAAGGGGCGCAGTGAAGGAGGAGGAGGCAAAGCGGTTTGGTGATGGAGCCGCCCTTAAAAGGAGCATCATACATACAGCACTGCCGGGTTAAGGCGGGCGACTGGGAACCCAGGCCGGTCGACGTGGGATTTGGCAATTGCATTGATGGGTCCGTGTGGAACGAAAAGTTTGGGCAACCAAATTCAAACCGCCAAGACAAGTTTGATTTTTTGGCTAAGACCGATTGAAGAGGAACATGCAGGAAAACTTCAAGATCTTGGAACTAGAGCTGTGGAATATTGTTAGGAAGGCAAAGAGGATATCCCAGAGGAAAACGGGTCAAGCGACCCCAGCGAAGAGTCGAAGGTTGGTAGGTCGGCATCACCACCGTAGGTGCCACACTCCGCGAGTAAGGCGGACTACGCGTAAGCCCGTAGACTACCGCGGTAGGCTGACAAATCTCGGCTAAAAAGGAAACTTAGAATAAAGGGGATATCCACTATATATATGCTCATCAATAGGGGATAAATATATAAGAGTAATTAGCAAGAGATTAATTAGGCAGAGTAGGAAAATAGGTAGTATAGATCAGATTAGGATTTTGTGAATGATGCACAGAATCTAGGGTTGTGTGGCCGCCAGGTGGCAGTCATCCAAGGAAGGCAAAGTGCAGTTTGGGGCAGCGCCAACTTCCTCTTCGAGCTGAGGCGACCTCACTTCCCAAAAGACTGAGACTGAAGCTGGAGCGCAAAGAAGCCCGAAGGAGAAGCTGCCATTGCCGTCGTCGCTGCGACCCGCGAACGAGAGGAAGGCGGCGCGCGAAGGAGAAGACCCCTAGTGGGAAAGGAGAAAGAGGAGGCGGCAAGCACTGAGCGCTCCAGGGCACCGAGAAGCTCTTCGAACACTGGGAAAAAGGGACACATTGAAGGAGGCATCCGGCGCGTTGGGCCAGGCAAGGTGAAGGAGAGTGAGAGTAGAAGGAGGAAAATCGCGACCACACTGCGCAGCTGGAGAAGAAATCAAGAGGAAATCGGCGGCCGGAGGCTCAAGAGAACGTGTGCTTGTGCCTCAGTCGGGAGTCGGCACTGCGAGAAAAGGAGTGTTTGGAGGTGAAGCTTGGAGCACACGCTGAAAATTGGGAAGTAATCCTCTTGCTAGGAGCGTGGGGAGTAAGGAAGGTGCCATGCCTCGAGGTGGAAAGGCAAGGGAAAGGAGCCGCCGCAAGGGCTCCTCCTCGCGAGGAGAAAAGGAAAAGCGAAAGCGGGCTGCGCCGCGAGGAGGTGAACTTGTGATGCCCCAATTCACTTGCTTTCTGGGCAGCAACCTCGAGATTTGGTTGATTTTTGAGGCGGAGGAGGAGAACATCCACTAGGATGGGTGTATGGCCGCCAATGGGCCTACACCAATTTGGAATTGATTGAGGAGTGTTACATCAACCTCCATCAATCGAGCGACCTCGCGCTAAAAGGAATGCTAGAACGGATCCCATTTGTTGGACCGTGAGAAGTATTCAGTGTATGGAAGACCGGAGGAAGAGAGCTGGAATTGCTCTCCTCGAAAGGTCAATGGAGGAAGAGGACAGCCCTCTCGATATCCCGCAGAGTTCCTTGACATGATGGATGGAGGAGTGAAGGCCCACGCCAAGAATGGCTGGAAGACCGAGAGCATCAAGGAGCTGAAGTGGAGGCTCTTCGCAAAGATTGTGCTGGGGTTGGTAAATTACCAACGCACTTCTTATTTCAGCACCAACTTCCTCCAATTTTTGTGGAAGATTTCCATGGGAGCCAAGCCGGATTGGGGGACTATCATGTATGAAGCGTACATACACCATCGAGAGAAGCTCCTCAAGCCAAATTCGGTGGATGAGGAAGGGGCCCAGGCCATCTTAGCACCTATTTGGTGCATTTATGGGAAACCGAGGGACTCCTCACAAGCAAGGAGCTTGAAGATGCATGGCATCCCTTTGAGGTCATCCATCTCCGAGGTTGGAAAGGCCTTTGCCTTTTGCGGAAGGCGGTGGGAGGTCGACCTCCACAAAATGCTAGAAGCAAGAGGAGAAGGTCGGGACAAAGTTGCCGAGTGGGAATCCTTTCCCCAGGGGAAGCAAGGGAGAGCGAAGGCCGGAAGGCCGAATGGTAGTCTATGAGAGAAGGACCACGGGAGGGTGTGACCCAAGGGGTGGGAGTCCCCACCATCTCCTTGTGCCTACAGGAGGCACCCGTCACTACCCGGTAGAGGCGGTCTACCCAAGGGGTGGGCAGCTACCGTGGTAGGCGACCTACCATGGTAGGTAGGCGAGACTACCAGTGGGGGGAGCAGCCTACCACGGTGGCGGGCACCCCTCGCCCAGCAAAGCAGCTCTGGTGGCGGAAGGGAAGGAGAAGCGGACGAGTGCCGCGGCGGCGCCACCATCTCCCGCGCTGGGTGGGAGAGCGGATGGAGCGACGGTGAAGGGGCCCGCGCCCGCATGATGGCCGAGTGCGAGGCTGGAAATTTCCAAAGAAGAAGAGGGGTGGAATTAGGACCCCTAGGAGAATTCTTGGGTGCTTGTGAAGCACTCAGCCGTGTGGATTTGAAGGGGCTAGGGGACCTAGCAGCCTCCTTGTGGGCGTGCCAAGAGGAGGTCAAGGCCCAAGACATGGCCGGAAGAAAGCAGTGGACCAAGTGGCAATTGGAGGCCATGGAGTCCGATGAAAAGGCAGCCAAGCCGAAAAGGTCAGGAGAAGCTCCAACGACCTCAGAACAGCGCTGAAAAGCCCCGAAGGGAAGTTGTCACAAGTCAAGAAAGAGCCATTCGGCAACAACCCAAAGGATTCATGGAGGCAAAAGGCGGAGCATTTTGCCCAATTAGAGCAAGAAAGGAAGAGCAAGGGAGGCACTAGGAAGGAGAAGGTAACTCAAAAGTGGCCGCAAGAGTGTGTGATGGCTACTCAAGCCATCAAAATCCGGATATGGGAGAGGAATTGAGAAGGACCCGATAATTTGAGAGGAGGAGCGAGAAGCACAAGACCAGAGCGAGTCGGAGCGAAAAGAATGCTTGGCAAGCAGAGGGGCTTGCCAAAGAATTAGCGAACAAAGGAGGTCTCAGGAGGAGGAGCGCCACAAGAAGGTGGTGCATGAACGGTAGTGAGGAAGCAGGGACCAAATGGCAATTGGAGGCCATGGAGTCCGATGAAAAGGCAGCCAAGCTGGAAAAGGGGCGAGAAGCTCCAACGACCTCATGGATGAGCGAGAAGGTCTTGGAGGAAGGTTGTCAAACCAAGAAAGAGCCATTCGGCAACAACCCAAAGGACTCATGGAGGCAAAAGGCGGAGAGCATTTTGCCCAGCAAGAAAGGAAAAGCAAGGAGGCACTAGGAAGGAAGCGGCAAGCAATGGGCACATGAGCAGTGATGGCTACTCAAGCCATCAAAATCCGGGACATGGGAGAGGAATTGAGAAGGACCCGGTTAATTTGGAGGAGGAGCGAGAAGCACAAGACCAGAGCGAGTCGGAGCGAAAAGAATGCTTGGCAAGCAGAGGGGCTTGCCAAAGAATTAGCGAACAAAGGAGGTCTCAGGAGGAGGAGCGCCACAAGAAGGTGGTGCATAGAATCGTGGTGAGGAGGAAGCGGATTATGCCCTTCGTGCAAAATTGGCCACCAAAGGAAGTGAGGGAGGAGAATGTGACCTCCATGTCAAGGTGGGGAATTGACCACCTCAAGGGACGCCTACAAAGGTAGGTGTGAAGATGGAGAGTGGCCACGGATTGATGATCTCCAAATGCAATATCATAACTTGGGGCTCACCTCCACAGAATTTTGAAGGCCAACAATGAAGTCTTACTTGGCCAAGAGGAGGACATTGGGTCCTCATGATGATGATGAAGAGGCGCAAGTGCGGCGGAGGCCTCCGATTTTGATGAGGCCATCGTGAAATGGACTCCGAGGAACTGAGGAGTCGAGGTGGAGGAGCGGCCGTGGCGCCGGTGGGAGACGGCGCGAGAGCAAGGAGGGAGCCCACCCTCAGGGTCACCCTACCACGGTGGGTGACCACCTACCATGGTAGTCTGCGGACTACCGTGGGGAACCACCACGCCGGTAGTCCGCGGACTAGGGTGGTGTGCCAGCGGGAGGCTGATGGGAGTTGGGCGAGGCTGGCCGAGAGCCGGGGTCCGGTAGTATACCCCGAGGAGGAGGCGGTTGGGTGGTGGGAGAGACAACCCCACCGAGGAGACTAAGGACGGGTCCACCCCGAGGAGGAAGGTGAGAAGTTCTATCCCGCGATAAGGGAGGAACCGGACCCGAGGAGGAGTCCAAAAAAAGGCCCGGAGAGTTAGAAAATCGCATGGTCGATGGGGATGAAGGTGCTCTATGATAGGTATGGACAAATCAAGCAAGGCAAAGAGCAATGGAGATCTTGACCCGAAACCCTCACCAGCGGAGGAAGAAGGAAGGAAGAAGGAGATAGGGACCGACTACCATGGTAGGTAAGTCACCCCGTAGTCCGCCGACCACCGCGTAGGGTGCGATGAACGGGCGCGACCGGCGGAGGCTGGAGAAAAGGCGCCGGTGGCGGGAGGCGCGATCGGAAGAATCCAGGCGCCGCCGGAGATGGAGGAAGGGCAGATTGTACTTGCCCCACACATTAGGAAGCGGACAAAGGCGGGAAGGGCAAGAGCAAAAGGAGGGCGAGGGAGCCAATCCACCAAGGGACATGTCACCACCCAGTGAAGACTAGAATGGTCAATGACCATAAATGCTAGGTAGAAGAATAGGAAGGAGGGTGATGTGACATCCTTCAAGGATGACTTAGGTGAAGTTACTAGAATAGAATTTACCAAGGATCGACAATAGACTTAGGTGCGGACATTAAATCTGTAGGCGGTAGAAAATTGGAAAAGGTGACCGCAGAGGGTCACCCAAGGGAGGTTGTATGTGGAAGGCCTCCTATAAGAGGAGGAGGATTTCACAAAGTAAAGTATCATGTCTTGCGCCCACGCCATCGAGTCCTTTGCCATTCTGGGAGGAATTTCGTGCGGTGTGAGCCAACGTCACAGTAGAGGAAGTCGCGGTGGTCGAGTGCTTGGTGGAGGACTTGCTCGCAAGTGCCTAAACGAGTTGCTCCCTTGTGAATGGTTCTTTGTGAAATTGCTTTGCTTTGGGTGTGTGGCAAATGCCCAGAACTCGGCTTGAGGGTAGACTACAGGAAAGACTCGGAGGTTCTCGTGTCAGTGTCAAACTCATAGCAACCGCCCAAGGAAGAACTTGGTGGAGGGACCCAGGCGGTTGTGCCGTGGGCGGTCGAAACCAAGAAGCCCGAATCGAGGTTAGAATAGGAGGAAGAGGATGAGGAGATGAGAAGATGAGTAGAGGATTAGAGGTGTAGGTGTTAGTGGAAGGCCACAGGCGAGCCTAAGGGACGAATCCCAAATCACAAGTAAAGGCGCTCCACAGTGGAGAAGAGTGGTCTTAGAAGTAGGGACGAAATCGCGGTGTGGATCGGGGGTCACAGGCGCCCGTGATAGGTCCTCCCTAAGGCGGGACACCGCAATTGTGTTGTGTCGTTGTAGGTCGAGGATTGGCGATTTTGAGCGTGCAAGTGGTGCACTGTAGAGGGAGAGTAGAGGGCGCCTTGCTTGTTTAGAAGGCTGAGAAGTGTGTCTCTGCAGGTGGCGATCGGTGCATCACAAGACCTCGAACTTTCACACAAGTCTCATGGGACGAAACCCAGCGTCTGAGCGGCGGTGGGATAAGTGTGGCCGCTTATAGTGGGAGGACCCTGAGTGCCCCGGTTTTCCCTAACCACACCGCCGATGGCTCCTATGTTTCTATGACACAAGAGCGGGGATTATTTGTCCGACCACTTGCTCCTTCATGAAGTGGTCAAGGGGCGAAGATCGATTAGCAATTCTCTACAAGTTGTGTGAAGAGAGGTTGAACTTGATTTCTCCGGCCTCTAATCTCACCATTTCGTCCATCTTTATGTTTACGCTAACCGCCCCGTGAGGTGGAAATTGTGGCCTCCACATGTGGAAGCCGCTAGGGAGGTGAAATGGAAGGCGGAGGAGCCCAAGGAGGAAATCGAGGAAAAATCGATTGAGGTGGCGTAAGAGGAGGCGCGATCCGAGGAGGAAGAGAAGGAAATTTCACCAAGAAAAGAGGAAGACCGGGGTGAAGGCGGCATCAAAAAGGTGAAGGGATGCGCCAAGGCCACTGTGTCGAAAACGCCAAGGCCAGAAAATGAAAGAGCAGCTTGGAGGTGGCGTAAGAGGAGGCGCGATCCGAGGACAATTTTGACACTGGATGCGATGATGAATCAACCCCGAGGGTTTAGGCCGACTCGAGGCGGACCCTCAAAGATGGGAAGAGATTTTCAAGGGGACTCCACGGCAACAGAGGTGGATGCAACCGAATTGGTGAGGGTGCGCACCTGGGAGGAAAGTTCTCGATGAGGGATGGCGTCGCCGCCGCCACAACAAGTGGACTGCAGGAGCCGACCACATCGGCGATCCGGCCCAAGCAGATTTGTTGGATCAAGCGGCTTTAGCTCTCACCGCCGCAGTGGGGCGACGGAGGAAGTGGTGAAGGCCAGTTTGATAAGAGGAGGCCAAGCGCAAGCAATGGAGGAAGACAAGCGGAACCTAGAGGAAATAAGGGCCAAGATTCAAGAAGATTTGTGCAGGCCTGTGAGAAGTTGTGCCATGACGAGCCACAGGAAGCGCCATGGCTCAAATTAAGGATGCCCACAGACGAACCAGAGATGCTGGGGAGTTGTTGCAGCCCAGAGCGTGAGGCGCCCTCAAAAGGGCCCATAAGCTAGCGGAGCGATATAACGGAGCGGATGAGGCACGTGGTCAGCCGTAAAGGACAAAGGGGTAGCAGTGACCACGATCGAGTAGCGAAGGAACTACCGAGGAAGGAAGCAAAGAACCGAGGTAGCCGAAACCTCACCTACCAAGGTTGTCGAACGAACGACGGCCGTGGAGTCCACTACCGGTAGTAAAACCGCCACGACATTGGCGCAACCAACCCGGAAGGTGCGGGCGATGATGCGACGTGGCGCCGCGAGGACATGGACCAGCAACTGTGTAGCCTACGGGAGGAGGGGTAAGCACCTCACCGCAGTAGGGGTCCTATTATGTTGCGGCACATGGATGAGGAAACTTATGTTCCCGGGTCTATATGTGAATGGAGAACGCGGCTTAACTTCACCGCCCATGTGCGTGTGGAAATAGGAGGGACTGTGGCCTACCCATCGCAAGTGAGGACCCGGCGCATACTTCTACCATCGCCCGGTGGGGGGTTGGCCCCTATTATGCGGAGGCGACTTTGGAGGAGTTAAGTGAGGAGGAGGTCCAGCTTGGGTGGACGAGGAACCGTAATAATCCTCAAGAATAGGCGGCCAGAAGATGCGAAGCCCTGTGGTGGTACACCTCAAATTCGCACGCAGCGATGAAAGTGAGGTGGAAGTAGTGTGGAGAACCCCACCGCCCGTGGCAAGGAGAGCTCGTGGCGGCAAGAATGGAGGATGATACGCCAAGTCGAGGAGGGCGCAGACAGCGAGGTGAGGTGATAGCATCCTAAGGATAGATTTGGTTAGATGTCGACCGACCTAGGAACGCCCGACCAGGGGCGCGGCCCTTCGATAGCCATCTTAGGACCTAAAACTGGGCATGGCGCCCACCGATGTATAAGAGGGGCGATTATGCCTCCCACGCAGAGCACTCGTTGAGATCCCCACGCCTCGTGGCTGCTTGGAGACGCCCAATTAACGAGGTGGTGTGCGAGACGCCCTAGGGTGGTCGAGAGCTTGCTCACCGGGAGGAGGAGGTGATGCCTTTGGCCGAAAGGAGGAGGGAAACCAAGGGATTGGCGCGGGCGGTCTGGAGCTTGCTCGTAACGCCCGCCGGACGTTCTTCTTCCTCACCTTCGCTTTCCTCGCCGGTTGTGTTCAAATTGAGAGTTGAGTGAGGATGGATGCCCGAGGCGAATCGAGAGAGGAGAGAAGGAGAAGGCGAGATCGAGGAAGGAGAGATTAAGTACCATACGCGATGCGAGGTGCTGAATCGTGAGTGGGGAAGGAAGGAAAAACGCGTGGAGAAGTCATGGTCGAAATTGTTGTGTAAGGGATCGCCAATTCACATAAAATCTTCATGGTATCAGAGCAGGGATAGATGGAGATGCATCTAGTATGCACACACACAAATTTTCTGCATTAGAAGATGTGCAGAAAGATGTGTTTTGTTATTATTTTGAATAATAACATGTTCTTGAAAAAGAACTTTTAAAGCAACATCAAGAAATGAATTTTGTGTTGTTTTTCTTTAAACATCTATACAAATTCTTGCTGCATTAGGTAGCCATTCTAACGTGCATTCATTGAATTGCTCTCTTGAGCAATTGCAATGAACATACACTAGAAACTGCCCAATGGGCAAAATTATATATAGAAAAATACAAAAGAAATATAAGATGCGAATTTCACTTATAAAACACAAATCCTTTACGGCACATGGCCAATTTAGATGCGCACAGTGGCCGCAACACCCTGCTACTCAGAATCATCCTAGGCAAAATAGGTCAAGAATTGCTGATGGGCACACAATTGCTTCTCAATTACATTCTGGCATCCTACAATGGAGCCAACAAAACCAAAATAGACCTATGCAAATTGCTGATCCGAGAGACGATTTAATACTATTGTGGAATTTCTCTATCCTCAAGAGCGATCGTGTTTACTCTTCCTCCAAGAAATCCACTAAATTTGGTGCGTGTACAAAGAGCTTTTGATGGAAGCAGGCAGCCCGTGGTTTCATCACAACTCGCCACAAACACAGTGTCGCACAATAATTAATCGCATCGAAGCAAATAACAGGATAGTGATGACGCACACAAATTAATGGACACTTGTCTACGAAGCGTTGACTTACAGGATCGAAGGAGCAAGTTGCACACTTGGACTACTGGTTATCTTTATGAAGCCCGAGATGCTCAAAAATCCAATGTTCGAAACACGGCTGTAAACACGCAGTAAGACAAATCGTGAGCGAAGCTTTAGCTCACTTAACTCGTGTCCATCTTGCTCCACGTATGCCTACAATAGGTTCGAGATGAGGAGCTCCAAAATTGCAGCTACGAGGAGGATCCGGGATCAAAACACGCGCGAATCAACAAGCGTTATGAGCGGTGTCCGTCAGACGGTTTTGGGGATATATTCAATACTGAATTTGAACGAGGTCGAACAACAAGCCATAAATATGGCAACGCACCTCAACTCCAAACTATGGAGGTAATGAATCCTTCAAGGAGAAGGATCGGTTCAATGGCAATGACTTTGACATATGGCGATCCGGATGGAGGGCGTCCTCGAAATGAGGGCTCCTGAAACATGCAACCGGAAAGGTAGTGAAACCGACGAGGATCTTGGAGAAGAAGAATGGTTAGCTAAGGATAGCGGAGCCAAGTACCTCATTCGTGGCGACAACCGAAATGTTGAGGCGAGCATGAGGGTGGAAACTTCAGCCGAAATCATGAATCGTCTAAAGGAACTCTACGCAGCGAACATGGTCGGTGCAATGACTTTAAGAAATTTCGAACTTGAGAATGAAGGATGGGGACTCGGAGAAGCACGTGAGTACCTTTAGGACCCTAGCCTCCCGGCCTGTGGTGCCTCTAAAGTTGCCATCAAGGATGATGAGATGGTGATGAGGCTCCTTCTTTCGCTTCCGAGTCTTGGTCACACTGTGACCTCCCACCTGCTCGAGACACAAGCTACTGCGCTAGAAGCAAGGCATAGAGATGCCCGAGATGTCATTCTCACAACTTGTGAGTTCCATGCTGCAAGAAGAGGCAAGCGAACTAATCACAAGAAAGGGAAACAACAGCCGACACCTCAAATCAAGGGCGAGGAGGCAAGAAATCCTTCTCCAAAGGAGGTGGTGGAAATCCTTCCAAGGGAGGTAGCTCAGGATCCTCATCTCGGGAAGAAGACTAAAAGCCGTGCACACGTGCTGGACATTGGGAAAAGAGTGTCGCAAAAGCAAGTGGAATTCCTATGAGGAGGGCACCAGCCCAATGTTGTGGTAAAGAAGGCTAATACCCCATCAGCTCTTACAGTTGGGACTAGGGAGTTTGCTAGTCCATTGCTGCTTCGCACTTGCCTTTCTGCCAAAGCTAATCTGAAACCAATAGATGAATGGTATTTAGATACGGGTGCTACTACACACATATGCTTTGATAGAAATGCATTCAAAACATATAGGTCTGTTCCAGATCAGTATGTTTACCTTGGGGACGACAGGTCTCTAGTCTCACAGTGGTGCTTGAGTTGCTAGTTCCTCTGAGGATCACACTCATGTTGTTAGAAGTCTACTATGTGCGAAATGACTAGAAACCTTATTTATCGGAAGATTGAATGCGAGATAACAATATCCGTTGTTTTCACTAGGGATTGTAGAATCATAGATGCTATTGACCCTAGAAAGGTCCTTGCACATGGGTCTTGGACCACGATCATTCCGTCTCCATTTGATGGAGTAGCGAGTCCCACGACACAAGATGTCTCCCTTGCATCGCACAACAAAGAAAGTCTAAGTTGTGGCATGCACGCTTGGGTCACCCTCACATGGCAAAGCTGCAAAATTGGGTGTGAGTGACTGTATCAAGATGGACCTATTGGCCCTTTGAGCCATACCTTTATGTGAGGCTTGTGTGTTGTCGAAGAAACACCAAGCTGCCTTCAAGAACAAAGCACCTCATCGTCTGATGATCTCCTTGAGCTTGTACATCGACCTATGTGGACCCTTATCTCAAGCGTCCATAGGAGGTGGACGTTATTTTCTAACGTTCTGAGATGACAAGAGCGGTTGTCACCACCTATATCCTCGAAGAACAAAGCGAATGTTTCTCCTACTTCAAGGAATACATCAAATTCAGCGTTGGACAGAAAACGACTCAAGACACGAGATCCGATAATGGCGGGAATTTACATCTAATGAATTCCAGATTAGAAGAAGAAGGCATTGGACGCCAACTCACCGTCGTATACACTCCACAGAATGGAGTGGCGGCGCTTGAACCTCACATTGCGGAGATGGTCTCCTCATTGTTACATGATGCTCATTTGCCACTACCCTCTTGGGTGAGGCTTTGATGACTTCAACTTTTCAGCAGGTTACCCTGCTGGGTTGAAGGCAAAACTCCTTATGAGGCTTTTACGGGCGAAGCCCTCTATTCAACACTTGAGGACCTTGGTCATCTCGCATATGCGAAGCAGATAAGTCATCGGATAAGTCATGCTTATGTCTTTGGGGTATCTGAGGGGATTAAAGCTTACAAGCTATATGATGTCCCCACAATAGAGTCATCTATGCTGAGTGTTACATTTGATGAAACACTTGGGCGTCGGTGGGAGCACACACATGTTCCCACCCACGAAGAGTGAGGAAACCTTTGAACTCTCTCACTATGACTGACGGATCATGGCACTCATCCACTGTTGAGGAACATGCTCCTGCAGGAGGGGCAATCAGTGTTAGGAGAACAACAACTGACATTCAACTTGCCCGGATCTACTGAGGATCACATTCCTCAACCGGGATAGCGATCGATGATGCAATGATCTTGATCGGGATGCTCTTGACGAGGAATTAGAGGAAGTTAATGATGTACTTCTGCCACGAGCGAGCTACTCGACGTTACCCTACACGTGAGCGTCGACCTCGACTACTATCATGCACCGACTTGATTACCTCTTCTCATGTGAAGGCTTATGCCGCCACGATTAGATCCCATAGAGCCACGTCTTATGAGGAAGCTCTCGGTGCGATCACAAGGAATGGAGAAAGGCAATCCGATCGAATATGATTCTCTTATCGAGAATGGAACTTGGGAACTAGCAAAGTTGCCCAAAGCGTGTCATGTAAATGGGTCTTTAAATTGAAGGTCAAGGCGGATGGATCGTTTGATAGATACAAGGCGGATTAGTTGCTAGAGGTTTCACACAAATTCCGGTTTAGATTACCTCGAAACCTTTGCTCCCCGTCAAGCTTGCTACTTTTCGGACCATGTGTGCGATTGCTGGACAAGGACTACGAGCTCAGGATGTTTGATGTGAAGGCTTTCTTGCATGGAATCCTTGATACGAGATCTACATGCAGACCACAGTTATGAGGTTAACGGCAAGGAGGATTATGCTTGCAAACTAATTAAGTGCCTCTATGGACTTAAGCGATCAATGAAATGGAATCTTGCCTTTGGACAAGGAGTTGCGAGCTCTAGGTTTTACAAAAGTAAGGTGACTTATACGTATACATCAAGAATGATGTAATCTGTTACTTAGTTTATGTCGATGACCTCATCCTTGCAAGCAACACTGGACTTTATCTCTCGATCACGAATCTGGCACAAAAATTCAAGATGTCGGACCTTGGACCTTTGCAAAGTTGCTTAGGAATACACATTCGGTATAGGAAAAAAGGATCCTTACCATGACTCAGATATCTCTTGGAAAGTGCAGGCGATTAGGACTCAAAGATGCCAAACCTGCAACACCTCTTCCAAGTGGTCTCAAGTTGAGCAAAGATATGTCGATTACACGGTCAGGAAGGACGATATGAGAAATGTGCCATAGGCAAGGTGTGGGCAAACTCATATATGCTGCCAACACAACACGACCCAGTGGCGTACTCGACAAGTGCTCATCCCGATTCTAAAACCACAGGCGGACACATTGGACTTGTGTTAAGAGGTTTTTCCGTGTCGAAAGGCACACCAAAAGGGTATTGTGTATACTCACAAAGATGGTGTGGCGACCTCGTATACACCGATTCGATTATGCGGTGACATAGATACGAGGAGGTCGGTTTCGAGGTTATGTGGTGAGCTATCTTTGGAGGACCTATTTGTTGGTCAAGCAAAAGCAACCAATTGCACTCTCAAGCACAGGCGGAATATAGAGTACTTACTCGTGAAGGAGGTTATTTGGCTAAAGCTGCATTTTGAGCTTGGCATTGAGTTGCTTGCACAAAATCGAACCGACAACCAAGGGTCAATTTAGCTGAAAATCCGTCTTCCACTCGGGACAAAGCATGTGGCGTGGAATACCTTTGGATTAGAGAGCTACTAGCTGCAAGCACAATATCTCGGAATACATAGCAACACAAGAAAACCCGGTGACATTTTCACAAAGGCTCTGGGATCTACATGAGAAGCATGTAAAGTTTTTAGGCCTAGGTGACTCCTCGAGTCCCTAGGTAGTAGTGCATAAAGTCAAGTCATTCGGCAGCATTCTAGCTGGCCGAGAAGAAGAGCATTCGTCGTCGGTGTAGTCGTTGAAGTTTGTCTCATCACGAGACTTCAAAGAATAGGAATCCCCATCGGACTCGATTCTCCAGGGCCTGGTGACTCTCCTCCTCATCTTGAAGGATCGGGGCTGCTATAGGCGGTGGTTTTCCTCCACTCTCCTTGCACGGCACGAAATCTCTTGATTGGAGGCTCGATTCTTCTTCCAGGTGTATGTTGGATCACCACAGACGGTGGGAGCTTAGTGTAGCATCTCACATGCACAATAAAAGATTGCAACGAGTATTGAAGCGGGATCTTACTATAAGTCTTGACCACATGAAATGGGTAAGCCAGCCATTTCGACCTTGACACGTCTCATCACGGCTTTGTGCGCCCACATAAACCACATACCACGGAGGGCTGCGCGGATGCTTGATGGAGCCATAAGAGCGATCTGTCTCCTTGAACAGTCTGCAGCTTAGGAAAGCTAGGCTCTTCACGAGGGTTAGTCTCATTCTCGGAAAAGCCAAAATCGGGATTATGACATGGGCCTTTACTCTTGTCGCTTTGGAGTGCGGATGAGGCGCGCTGCGAGGCCATGGGCTCACTTGTCTGGCGTGGCTCGCCTTGCTAGGACCTCCTTGGTCGTGCCTCGCGGCCTTCCACGAGGCGATTGCCTGGTACCCTACGGTGGAGTGCTCACATCGTGAGGAACAGCAGTTCTAGTTGTGGTAAACCCGCCCATGCGGTCCCTAGGCTGATTTCTACGCTTGGGCCGGAGTCTCGGATGCGAGGCGAAGACATGATGCTCCTTCTCGCACTCCTTAGCCACGGGATAATGAGAACTACACTCAAGCACGGGCGTATGCTATTGTTGAGTGCGCACCTTCTGCGAGACCACTTCACACCGGGTGTCTCCATGCTTTTATTCGCCAAGGAGGTGGGCGTGGCTCGGTCTATGGTACTCCGCGTGCAGCAACTAGGGCGTAACCAATCTGCCGCCAGACAAACAGACCGTCAAGGGACAACACAAGGAACCCACGCGAAAAAGAAGACTGTACAAGTCATGATCAACAAGTGGGAGTGAAAGAATAATTATTGTTTATGTGTTGACTCATGCTAGGGTTATGTTACCTTAGTTTAGTTAACCTATGTGTAAACTAGGTCTAGTCACCTAGTACCCTTTCGGTAGGGTTGTGACTCTTACGAGTAGACGTAACACTTGGTATCTTAATTAGGTTGTTTTAAGCATAAGCAAGTTACTCTTTATTTGATCTTTCAATTCTATCAATAATGTAATTGTGTTTTATTAATTCAATTCACATAAAATCTTCAAATTGAAGGCCAAGTTGCAGGAGGGTGACATGCGGAGGCAAAAGCGGGACCCTAGGACTCTTAAGGCGGTGTATGGGCGGGCAGGTCGGGAAGATGGGAATGCAGTGATTGACCCCCAGAGGAAGAAGAACACTGAGCTTTTCCCCCACTGCAGAGGGCGTTGTAACAAGGCTGGCCTCGTCCATATAAAAATGTTTAAGAATTTCTTTGACGTACTTAGTTTGATGAAGGATAATTTGACCTGCAACCCTGTGATGCAAAGATCTGGATGCCCAGACAGAATTGTAGATCCTCTTGATCAGTCATCTCAAACTCAGCACAAAGCATAGTCTTCACCTTCTCTAATTGTGGAGTGTTATTACCAAGAAGGACGCAATCATCCACATATAATACCAAAACAACAAAGAGGCCACACTGTGAAAGGTAAAAGACATTGCTATTTGTTGGGGATTGTAGAAAGCCTAGCTTCTTCACATACTTTCACAATTTGTTGGTACCACGCTCTCGGACTTTGTTTCAAGCCGTAGATGGTCTTGAGTAACTGGCAGACTTTCTTAGCCCGTTTTTTGTTGATGAAGCCTTCTGGTTGCTGCATGTATAAAACTTGTTCTAACTCCCCATGCAGGAAAGATGTCGACACATCCATTTGTTGGACTTCAAGGTCGTACTCTACAGCCATGGCCAGCAACATACGGACAGGATGGGGCTTTCACAACTGGTGAGAAGGTGTCGCCATAATCAATACTAGGTATTTGACTAAACCCCCTAGCAACCAAGTGTGATTTATATCTAGCAACAATTCCATCTAACTTGAGCTTAGTCTTCAAAGAAGACCCACTTGCAGCTTATCGGTTTCCTGCAAAGTGGAAGATCAACAAGTTCCTAAGTGTTATTCTTCATAAGAGAGTTGTTTGTTTCCCCCACCTCCTCTTCTATTCCTGCAGGGGGTGTGTCATTAGGCCTCCCAGCTCCTTCCTTCACGGCCCAGGCCTCCATGACACAGATCCCAGCAAGCCCCAGCTCAGTGCTTGCCTACCCCGATGAGACTACCGGCGTGGGTAATTTGTCTACCACGGTGATACTACCGTGGTGGGCATCACCTACAGTGGGGTGACCCCTGTGGTGAGGCACTGTCCCCCTCCTTACTCTCACGCCATCTTTCCTCCTTAGCGTCGCGGCTTCTCCTTAAGTCTCCTGTCTCCTCGGACTCCTCGGAGTGCATGGTAGGAGAATCAGGGGCACTCAGGGTCCTCCCACTATAAGCGGCCACACTTATCCTTTGTCGCCCGTCGTTGGGTTTCGTCCCATGAGACTTGTGTGAAAGTTCGAGGCCTTGTGGTCACCAATCGCTTCTGCACACTTCTCGCCTTCAACAAGCAAGGCGCCCACTACTCTCCCTCTCACGGTGCACCACTTGCCTTTGCTTGAAAAATCGCCAACCTCGACCCACAACGACACAAAACAATTGCGGGTCACGCCTCGTGACAAGGAGCCTACCACGGGCGCCTGTGGACCCCCGGTTCACACCGCGATTTCGTCCCTACTTCTAAGACCAAACTCGACCTACAACGACACAAAACAATTGCGAGTCACCTCGGTGAGCCTACCACGGCGCCTGTGGACCCCCGGTTCACACCGCGATTTCGTCCCTACTTCTAAGACCAAACTTCTCCACTCGGGGCGCTCTTTTACTTGCAGATTTGGGATTCGTCCCTTAGGCTCGCCTGTGGCCTTCCACTAACACCTACACCTCTAATCTACTCATCTTCTCATCCTCTTCCTCCTAGTCTAACCTCGATTCGGGCTTCTTGGTTTCGACTCGCCCTTACGGCTGGCACAGGGTCGCCTCCACCGCAAGTTCTTCCTTGGGCGGTTGCTATGAGTTTGACACCGGACGAGAACCTCCAGGAGTCTTTCCTGTAGTCTACCCTCAAGCCGAGTTCTCACATTTGCCACACACCCAAAGCAAAGCAATTTCACGGCAACCATTCACAAGGGAGCAACTCGTTTAGGCACTTGCGTGAGCAAGTCCTCCACCAAACACTCACCACCGCGACTTCCTCTCTCATGTTGGCTCCACGGCCCGAAATTCCTCAGAATGGCAAAGGACTCGATGAGCGTGGAAGCGCAAGACATGATACTTTACTTTGTGAAATCCTCCTCCTCTTATAGGAGGCCTTCCACATACAACCTCCCTTGGGTGACCCTCTGCGGTCACCTTTTCCAATTCTATTATTTCCTACCGCCAAGATTTAATGTCCGCACCTAAGTCTATTATCTTTCTTGGTAAATTCTATTCTAGCAACTTCACCTAAGTCTATCCTCGAAGGATGTCGATTACATCACCTATCCTTCCTATTCTTCTACCTAGCATTTATGGCCCTTGACCATATCTAGTCTTCACCCTTTTGGGGTGGGACGTGTCCTTGGTGGATTGGCTCCCTCGCCCTCCTTTGCTCTTGCCCTTCCCAGCCTTTGTCCGCTTCCTAATGTGTGGGGCAAGTACAATCTTGCCCTTCCTCCATCTCGCGGGCGGCGTCTGTTCCTCGGCCTCCGGCAATCGCTTCCTCGCGCACCTAGGCGCCTTCCATCTCCGCCGCCTGGTCGCGATCCGTTTATCGCACCCTACGTGTCGGCGGACTCGGGTGGTGACCCATCGTGGTAGTCCGCCCCTAGCTCCCTTACTTCCTTCTTTCCTCTTCTGAGGGTTTCTTGGGTCGGGATCTTCATTGCTCTTGCCTTGTTTGGTTTGTCCATACCTATCATAGAGCACCCTTCATCCCCATCCGCCCACCATGCGGATCCCTAACTCTCGGGCCTTTTGCGTTGGACTCCTCCTCGGGTCCTTCCTCCCTTACTCGTGGATAAGGGATTCTCACCCTTCCTTCCTCCGGGTGGGACCCGTCCTTAGTTTCCTCCGGTGGGGTTGTCTCCCACCACCCCAGCTGCTCCTCGGGGGTATACTCACCCCGGCTCCTTCATCTTGATTGGGCCTGGCCAACTCCCCAACAGTGCCGTGCCCCTGCACCTCTCCGGTGTCAGCGGACTACGGCGTGTCTGGTCCCCACGGTAGGAGGATGTCCTACCATGGTAGGGTGGTCACCCGTGGGTGACCCCAGGCGGTGGGTCCCCTCCTTGCTCTCGCCGTCTCCCTCCACGGCGGTGGCTCCTTCACCTCGACTCCTCGATTCCTGAGTCCATTTCGTGATGGCCTCATCAAAATCGGAGGCCTCGGCCGCACTTGTTGCGCTCCTTCTCATCATCATGAGGACCCAATGTCCTCCTCTTGGCCAACCGTAAGACTTGTTGGCCTTCAAGATCTGTTGTGGAGGTGAGCCCCAAGTTGTATTGCATTTGGAGATCATCAATCTCAGTGGGCCACTCTCCATCCTCACACCTACCTTGTAGGCATCTCTTGCGGTGGTTAATTCTCCCACCTTCACATGGAGGGTTACATTCTCCTCCCTCACTTCCTTTGGCTGGCCAATTTTTGCACGAAGGGCATAATGCCAAAAATCGCTTCCTCACTACCAAGATTCTGCACCACCTTCTTGTGGCTCCTCCTCGAGACCTCCTTTGTTCCAGTCCTAATTGGGCAAGCCCCTCTTTCTCCGCTTGCCAAGCATCTTTTGCTCCGCTCACGTCTTGTGCTTCTCGCTCCGCTCCTCTTCCAAATTGTACCGGTCCTTCTCAACTCCTCTCCCATATCCGGATTTTGATAGCTTGAGTAGCCATCACTGCTCATGTGCGGCCACTTGCCGAGTTGCTGCTTCTCCTTCCTAGTGCCTCGCCTTGCTTTCCTCTCTTTTCTCTTGGGCAAAATGCTCTTCCGCCTTTTGCCTCCAAGAACTTTTGGGTTGGTTGCGAATGGCTCTTTCTTGAGACAACTTCCTCCGGGCTTCTCCGGCGCTGTTCTATGAGGTCGCTGGAGCTTCTCACGCCTTTTTGGCTGCCTTTTCATCGGACTCCATGGCCTCCAATTGCCACTTAGTCCTGCCTTTCCGGCCATGTCTTGAGATTTCACTTCCTCTTGGCATGCCCACAAGGAGGCGCCCCTAGCCTTCAAATCCACCAGAGTGCTTCACAAGCACCCAGAATTCTCCTAGGGGTCCTAATTCCACCCCTCCTTCTTTTGCTGGAAATTTCCAGCTCTCCGCACCTCTCGGGCCAGCCGGTGGTCCCTTCACCGTCGCTCCATCCGCCTCCCACCAGCGCGGAGATGGAGTGGCGCAGCGCACCCGCTCTTCTTCCCTTCCCCGCCACAGGGCTGCTTGCTGGCGTGGGTGCCCGCCACCGTAGGAGAAACTCCTACCATGGTAGGAGGATGTCCTACCATGGTAGGTCGACGCCTACCACGGTAGGGCCCACCCTTGGGTAGACCGCCTCACCGGGTAGTGTCGGGGTGCCTCTCTGAGGCACAAAGGAGATGGTGGGGACTCCCCACTCACACCCCGTGGTCCTTCTCTCATAGACCACCATCGGCCTTCTCCGCCTTGCCTTCTTCCCTTGCTTGCTGGGGAAAGATTCCCACTCCGCAACTTGTTGCCTCAACCTTCTCCTTCCTAGTGCCTCTTGCCCTTCCTCTTGCTAATTGGGCAAAATGCTCTTCCGCCTTTTGCCTCCAAGAATCCTTTTGGGTTGTTGCGAATGGCTCTTTCTTGACTTGTGACAACTTCCTCCGGGGCTTTCTCGCGTTGTTCTATGAGGTCGCTGGAGCTTCTCCACCTTTTCCAATTTGGCTGCCTTTTCATCGGACTCCATGGCCTCCAATTGCCATTTGGTCCACCTTTCCTTCCGGCCATGTCTTGAGATTTCACTTCCTCTTGGCATGCCCACAAGGAGGCTGCTTCCCTAGCCCCTTCAAATCCACACGGTGAGTGCTTCACAAGCACCAGCAATTCTCCTAGGGGTCCTAATTCCACCCCTCTTTCTTCTTCTTGGAAATTTCCAGCTCTCCGCACCTCTCGGGCCAGCCGGTGGTCCCTTCACCGTCGCTCCATCCGCCTCCCACCAGCGCGGAGATGGAGTGGCGCAGCGCACCCGCTCTTCTTCCCTTCCCCGCCACAGGGCTGCTTGCTGGCGTGGGGTGCCCGCCACCGTAGGAGAAACTCCTACCATGGTAGGAGAAACTCCTACCATGGTAGGTCGACGCCTACCACGGTAGGGCCCACCCCTTGGGTAGACCGCCCTCACCGGGTAGTGTCGGGGTGCCTCTCTGAGGCACAAAGGAGATGGTGGGGACTCCCCACTCACACCCCGTGGTCCTTCTCTCATAGACCACCATCGGCCTTCTCCGCCTTGCCTTCTTCCCTTGCTTGTGGGGAAAAGGATTCCCACTCCGCAACTTGTTGCCTCAACCTTCTCCTCTTGCTTCTAGCATTTTGTGGAGGTCGACCTCCCACCGCCTTTTCGCAATGCAAAGGCAAAGGCCTTTCCAACCTGGAGATGGATGACCTCAAAGGGATGCCATGCATCTTCAAGCTCCTTGCTTGTGGAGTCCCTCGGTTTCCCATAAATGCACCAAATAGGTGCTAAGATGGCCTTGGCCCTTCCTCATCCACGAATTTGGCTTGAGGAGCTTCTCTCGATGGTGGATGTACGCTCATACATGATAGTCCCCAATCCGGCTTGGCTCCCATGGAAATCTTCCACAAAATTGGAGGAAGTTGGTCTGAAATAAGAAGTGGTAATTTACCAACCCCAGCACAATCTTTGCGAAGAGCCTCCACTTGACTCCTTGATGCTCTCGGTCTTCCACCCATTCTTGGCGTCTTTCACTCCTCCATCCATCATGTCAAGGAACTCTGCGGGATGTCGAGAGGGATGTCCTCTTCCTCCATTCGACCTTTCGAGGAGAGCAATTCCGAGCTCTCCTCCTCCGGTCTTCCATACACTGAATACTTACGGCCCGGATCATCTAGCATTCCTCCTAGCGGCAGGCGCTTCCGATTGATGGAGGTTGATGTAACACTCCTCAATCAATTCCAAATTGGTGTAGGCCCATTGGCCATACACCCACCCCAATTGGATGTTCTCCTCCTCGCCCACCGAAATCAACCAAATCTCGGGGTTGAGCGCAAGAAAGCAAGTGAATTGAGGCATCTCGACCTCACCCCTCCTGGCAGCTCCACCTTCTTTTCCTTTCCTCCTCGAGGAAGAGCCTTTGGTGGCTCCTTCCCTTCCACCCTTGGTGGCTTTGCTGGCGGTGGGGTGCCTACCTACCATGGTAGGAGAAACTCCTACCATGACCAAGCCTACCATGACCAAGCCTACCATGGTGGTGGCGCCTACCTGATAGGCCCCCAGGTGGCGCCTCCCTACGGGGTAGTGCAGTGCCTCTCGTAGGCACAAAGGAGATGGTGGGGACTCCCCACTCTGTCATCACCCTCACATGGTCCTTCTCTCATAGACCACCATTCGGCCTTCTCGGCCGCTTCTTGCCTTCTTCCCTTGCTTGCTCTGTGGGATTCCCACTCGCAACTTTGTTGCCTCAACCTTCTCCTCTTGCTTCTAGCATGCTTGTGGAGTCGACCTCCCACCGTCTTCGCAATGCAAAGGCAAAGGCCTTTCCAACCTCGGAGATGGATGACCTCAAAGGGATGCCATGCATCTTCAAGCTCCTTGCTTGTGAGGAGTCCCTCGGTTTCCCATAAATGCACCAAATAGGTGCTAAGGTAGCGAGCCTTGGCCCTTCCTCATCCACAATTTGGCTTGAGGAGCTTCTCTCGATGGTGGATGTACGCTCATACATGATAGTCCCCAATCCTTGGCTCCCATGGAAATCTTCCACAAAATTGGAGGAAGTTGGTCTTTGAAATAAGAAGTGCGTTGGTAATTTACCAACCCCAGCACAATCTTTGCGAAGAGCCTCCACTTGACTCCTTGATGCTCTCGGTCTTCCACCCATTCTTGGCGTGGGCCTTCCTCCTCCATCCATCATGTCAAGGAACTCTGCGGGATGTCGAGAGGGCTGTCCTCTTCCTCCATTCGACCTTTCGAGGAGAGCAATTCGAGCTCTCCTCCTCGGTCTTCCATACACGAATACTTGAAGTCCGACAGCGGATCGTTCTAGCATTCCTTCGTAGTGCGGCGGGCTGATGGAGGTTGATGTAACACTCCTCAATCAATTCCAAATTGGTGTAGGCCCATTGGCGGCCATACACCCACCCCAATTGGATGTTCTCCTCCTCCGCCTTGCAGAAAATCAACCAAATCTCGGGGTTGGTGCCCGGCAAAGCAAGTGAATTGAGGCATCTCGACCTCACCCTCACAGTGGCGTATTTCTCCTTCTTTCCTCCTCGCGAGGAGCCTTGCAGTGGCTCCTTCCCTTGCCTTTCCCAGCTCGAGGCATGGTGGCGTTCCTTCCCAAACGCTACAAGGAAGGAAATTACTCTCCAATTTGAGAGCTTCAAAATTTCACCTCACACCTCTTCCTTGTTCACACACTTCTGCGGCCACGTTAGCCTTGAATTTTTCAGTGCAACCTCTCTCCGTGGTCCTTCCTCTTCCGGGCGGCGCGCCACCAATTCTCGCTCTTCCTCTTCCTCTTCCTCTTCCTCTTCCTCTTCCTCTTCCTCTTCCGTGGTTGGGCGCGTGGTGAGCTCCTTCCCTTGCTTGCTCTTCCTCTTCCTCTTCCTTCCACGGTCTCCTCTTCTCGCGGTCTTTCTCGATGGGCGCCGCGGCTCCTTCCTCCCGGCTTGCTCGGCGATGGCGGATGGCGATGGCCTTCCTTCCTTCCTTCTCTCATAGACCACCATCGGCCTTCTCCTCTTGCTTCTAGCATTTTGTGGAGGAAGCGGTCAGCGCACTTTGCCTCCTTTGGATATACGCCACTGCACAACCCTAGATTGGATTCATCATTCCAAAATCCTAATTCTACCTATTTTCCTATCTCGCTATCCTAATTAATCGCTTCTAATTACTCTATATATTTATTCCCTATTGGTGAGCATATATAGTGGATATCCCCTCTATTCTAAATTTCCTTTAGCGAGGCCTTGACCTACCCGGTGATGCCCTTCTCGACCTACCGGCGTGGTGTGGCGACCCTACGGGCGGTGATGCAACCGCCCTTTGGGCGCCCTCACTCGCTCAAGTCATTTTGACCCGCTTCTTCCTCTTCCTCTGGGATATCCTCTTCGCCTTCCTAACAATATCCTACAACTCCGACTTCAAGATTCTCAAAATTTCTTGGCATGCTCCTCTTCAATCGTTCTTAGCCAAAAAAAATCAAACTTGTTCGTCTTGAGCTCTTTTGGGCTGGTTGCCCAAACTTTTAAGTTCCTAGTCCATGTCTTGGCCTCATCAAAGTCGGAGGCCTCCAGCTGCACTCTGCATCCTTCTGTCATCATCATGAGGACCTAATGTCCTTCTCTTGGCCAAATGCAAGACTTCATTGTTGGCCTTTAAAATCCTGTTGTGGAGATGAGCCCCCAAGCTATGATACTGCATTTGGAGATCATCAATCTCTGTGGGCCACTCTCCATCCTCACACCTACCCTTGTAGGCATCCCTTGCGGTGGTTAATTCTCCCACCTTGACATGGAGGGTCACATTCTCCTCCCTTGCTTCTTTCAGCTGGTTGGCCATCTTTGCCTGAAGGGCGTAATCTGCCCAAAATCTCCTCTTCCTCACCACCAGCATCCTGTGTACCACTTTCTTGTGGTACTCCTCTTCTTGGAACCTCCTTGCTCCAAATTTCCTTTGCTCAAGTCTCCTCTCCTCCCTTGCCAAGCACCCTTTTCGCCTCCAACTCTTGCATTCTGGGTCTTGAGCCTCCAACTCGCTTTTCCTCCTTGTAGGTTCTTCTCAATTCTTCCTTCCATGTCCGGATTTTGATGGCTTGGTAGTATCACTCTCGTCCATTTGTTGGACCGCCACCTTCCCTTCCTAGAGCCTCCGTTTTGCCCTTTCTCTGCTCTGGGCAAAATGCTCCTCCATATGCCTCCACGAATCCTGCTGGGTTGTTGCCCGAATGGCTTCTTCCCGCGACAACCTCCCTCTAGGACCTTCTCTCTCCATGGTCCACGAGATCCCTGGAGCTTCTCCCGACCTTCTCCGGCTTGGTGCCTTCGTCGGACTCCATAGCTTCCAATTGCCATTTAGTCCCTGCTTTCTCGTCATCTCCCGGCTTTGACTGACATGCCCACAAGGAGGCTGCTAGTTCCCTAGCCCCTTCAAATCCACACGGCCGAGTGCTCACAAGCACTCGGCCTCTCAGGGCCCAATTCCTGTTGGCCTCTTAAATCTCCAGCTCCCTTGCTCCTAGCATGCTTGTGGAGGTCCGACCTCCCACCGCCTTCCTCCAAGCGTGGGTAGTGGCGCCTGCTGTGTGCCTCTTTCCCTTCCCTACCCTGTGGGCTGCACCCTACCCGGTAGGGTGCTTGCCTACAGCGGTGAGGTGCTCCCCCTGTGGTAGGTGGCGCCTACACGGATGCCCACCCTCTTGGGTGTGCCTCTAGGGTAGGTGGGTGCCTCTCTGCTAGGCACAAATGAGATGGTGGGACTCCCACCTTGGGGTATCACCCCTCTGTGGTAGTCCTCCTCTCATAGACTACCATTCGGCCTTCCTCGGCGGTTCCTGTTCCTCTCCTCCCTTGCCTCGTGGGGAAAAGACTCGGCAACCTTGTTGCCTCTACATCCTCCGCCCTTGCTCCTAGCATGCTTGTGGAGGTCTGACCTCCCACTGTCTTCCTCAATGCAAAAGGCAAGGGCCTTTCCAAGCTTGGCTGGAGATGAATTATCTCCGAAGGATGCCAAGCATCTTCCAACTCCTTGCTTGTGAGAAGTCCCTCCGTTTCCCACAAATGCACCAAATAGGTGCTAAGGTAGCAGGGCCTTGGCCCTTCCTCATCCACCGAATTTGGCTTGAGGAGCTTCTCCCGGTGGTGGATGTAGGCCTCATACATGATGGTGCCCCAATCTGGCTTGGCTCCTCTCGAAATCTTCCACAAAAATTGCAGGAAGTTGGTGCTGAAATAAGAAGTCCTTTGGTAATTTACCAACCCTAGCACAATCTTCGCAAATGTTAAATATGAAAGGGTGCGGCTAGTTAGGGTTGATCATATGAACCGTTATTGAGTTGCATATATAGTGAGGCCATATGTATTTGTAAAACACACATTTTTGTTTAATCTCTTTACAAAGTCTGTTTTTTAGCTCCTCAAAATAAACATGGTATCGAACCCCATTCTATCTCCCGAATGATGCCGAGTCGCGGAAGCCCGCGAGGTGGTGGTATAGAAGGCGGCCGCACTGTGTGGAGGAATTTCTCCTCCACCGATGCGCCTAGAAACTATTCTAGACCTCTATGAACAGAATTACCCTACATCCGGGTCAAGGACTTTTCTTTGCTTTCGGGACCAGATCACGTCCATACTTTACAGAATCACATGGTTGACAATCTGTACAGAGAAAGATGCGCCAAGAGGGGTCAGAACCCTGATTTGTTCTATCACCGATCAACAAACCCTCACGGCGCCTCCCGTCCAGAACTACCATGCAATTGTCCTGCACCCAGTGACAAGGGAAATCAAGACGCCGTAGCCATACTATTAGCAAGCGTCACTAGGGTCGAGAGATCCTTATCTGAAGTGCTGTCGAATCAGGAAGAAATAAAGACGTCGATCACCTTGATAACTCGGGGACGAGCAATCACGGCGGCAAGCTCAATCAAATACCGATCAATGAAGTGGTTGATCTCATGAAAAAGATTGAGCTTGGGCGCCAAGGAGGAGAAATCAAGCAATCTCTCCCGGTGATTGCATCTTGACCATTTCCAGCGGCGGCGGGAGGCGCCGACAGGCTGGGAGCGTCACCAATCTTGATGAAGCGTCGCCTGGCATCCTCCATGTCACTCGAGCAGTCATCAAGTTGTAGCGTCGATCCCCTTTCGCATCTCAGGACCTCAGGATCCAGAACCCACCGGTCGCGCCTCTTCACACAATCTGGATACGCGACGGTTTAGTTAGAAGTCCTGCAAGGAAAGTCAATCAGCACGGTAACATTGTAATTAATGTTTTCTCTTCCACGAGTCATAACTTAAGGAAGGTCACATTACGCATGTAGCGTCTATAGATCAATCGACACAACAACTTGGTCGTCTCAACTTCTGATCCGGCGATACCACCTCGCCTATGGCTTCGCTCGGATGCCTCATAATCTTGCAGGACCATCCTTTACCTCGAACTCAAAGAAAGGATCGTTCAATGGAACAAGATACCAAGTCCGGAAAGTTCGAATGAAGTCCACTCAGTTGCTGAGGTGTCCGGAGCGTAGTCGATGCTACACTTAAGAAACGACCACGACTCCTCGCCTCCTTCGCTTAATGACATCCAAAAGTGGGACCAATCGAATTCAATAGCACTTGCTCTACTTATTGGAGGCACGGATCGACCTCGTGCGATGTCAGTATCTCACCGCTTCGGAGATTTGGAATCAACTTGCAGCCACATCGGGTAATATTCTTACCCTATGTGCCAGAATTCTATGGGCTGCGTATGAGGGAGGGAGACAAAGTGGCATCTCATGTCACCAAGTTCCGCCATAGAGAGCTCAAATAGTTGCCCTTGGCTGCAAGATGGACGAGGTAGAGGCGTTGCTCAACTATTGAGCAGCCTCCTCCTACCAAAATTTTATCTCCACACAAATGGACCCATCCATTGCTCACCGGCATCCTCCCCTAACCCTCACCATTAAGCTTGAAGAAGTTATTGGTGCCCTTTTCGGAAGAGCAAGGACGCTTATTAGCCGTGGATCTAGAAACAAACCGACAAGGTGCTTCACTCGGTTTAAGAAATCGAAGGTAGGACACTGGTGGTCGGGTCGATGGTGCCCCATCTTTCTCAGTGCCGGACGAGCATCGTGTGGTGTCATGGACATTGGGCACGTGAGTGCCGCAAGAAGAAAGGCGGTGAGCCACAACGACCACAATCCACAAGACCGTCAGCACATGTTGTTGTCAAAGAGAAAGGAGAAAACTCTAAGGCTACAGTGAAGATCCTCACTGTCTGTATGACAACTTCATCACACGCCAGTGATGATTGGTTCTTGGACTCAGGAGCCACTGCTCATATCTGCAACAACAAGAATTTATTTTCTAGTTTAACAATTTGCAGAATGAAGGATAAAGTCCTGCTTGGTGATGAAAGGAGTGACACTAGCCTTAAAGTTGAAGGACATGGGCAATGTACCTTCATTCTCGACGACAACACAACTTTGAAGATCGATGGAGTTCTATTTGTACCTGAAATGGCCAAGAATCTTCTGTCAATGAGCAAAATCATGCAGCTTCGAACGTATGAGATACGTGTCGCTGATGATGCTGCTGCTACGAAGAATTCTTTGGCGCATGTGCATTTAGAGGTATCCTCGACCATGACTTGTACTGAGTTAGTGTTCTCCTCATCCCGTAAGTCATTCTTCGCTTTCGTCAATATTCGCTTAGCATCTCTGTAGCGCATACGGCTAGGACACGCTAACAGGCATAAACTTATTGACATGTCACGCATAGGTTGCCACAGAGAACCCCTACCGCTTGTTTTAGGATCTTCCCATCGTGAGTCGTGCATCCTTGCCAAGCGGAAGAGCTACCATTCCCCAAAAGCGCACATAGAGCAAGATCGCCTTGCACTTGTGCATGCTGATATCTCTGGAAAGATCCACGAGCCATCTCTAGGTGGAGCACAGTACTATCTAACTCTCACAGACGACTTTAGTCGGTACTCTGGACCTTTCCCATGCACCTGAAAAGCGACACTCTCATGCACTTTAAGCAGTGGCTCCCACTTGCACAAAGACAATCTGGATGCCTACTTAAAGTCCTACGCAGTGATAATGGGACAGAATTTGTCAACAATGCCTTTGATGATTACCTTCAAGAACAGGCATTCAAAGACAACTTATTGTTCCATACACTCGACAACGAGCAGTTGCTGAACGAAAAATCGACGCTACTTGGAATGACCAGAGTATGCTACGCATGCCAACTTACCTCAAGAGTATTGGGCGGAGTGGTTACGCCACGTATATATGAGGATACTTACTACATCCGGACAAACTCCTTATGAGGTTTTCTGGCATCGAAAGCCTAGTTTGCTCCACCTCCGAGTATTTGGATCCAAGGCCTTCGCCTATATTCCTGCAGAAAAACGCAAGAAGTTAGAGGACCGAGCTCAACGTCTACTTTTTGTGGGGTACAGTGAACATGTGAAAGCGTACAAACTCTATGACCCTGACACTCAATCATTAGTCCTTGCCCGCAGTGTCACCTTCGTAGAACCTTTGCACACACTGACTACCAACCCCACACCCTCTAACCCTTTAGAGGGAGTAGATGCAAATGAAAGCTTGATACTGTCACCTTCCCTACGGATGGCGAAGAACCTCTAACCTTCCATCCGCATGTAGATGACTCTGAGGCTCCCCATTGTTGCCCCTCACCCTACAGAGACCCGGTGAACCAGCAGATGATCTCACGCAAATGATAGTTCAAATTCGGTGATGAGGAGGATATCCCACCGACCTGATGAGGAGGATGTCACCCGTTCAGATTCGAACTTGATTCCTCTGAACCACCCCACGACGCTCCACACGCCATAGGCACCTCGGACGATGGTTAGAACCCTATTATCAATCCGTCGATTTTCGAACATCTTCGGCAGTTTTTGGTGCTATACAGAATATCCTCCCTGCCGAGGAACCCCTATCATACAAGGAAGCCCTCCGTGGCCCAGATTGCTCCAAGTGGCAGGCAGCAGTGGAGGATGAATACCAATCTCTGCTCAAGAACAAGACCTGGCAAATCGCTGACCTCCCACCTGGACGCAAAGCCATCTCTTGTAAGTGGGTTTTTAAACTTAAACTCAACGCCAAAGGGGAGATTGCCAGATACAAAGCCAGACTGGTGGCAAGAGGATTTACCCAGGTTGAGGGCCTAGATTACCAGGAAACATTCTCACCAGTTGTTCGAGCACAATCCATTCGCATACTGCTGGCTCTGGCAGCAGAGTTGAACCTTGACTTACAGCAAATGGATGTGTGCACGGCCTTCCTCTATGGTGACCTTGATGAAGACCTGTATATGGCACAGCCTGAAGGATATGAAGATCCTGAACATCCCACCAAAGTGCTCAAATTGCTCAAGTGTATATATGGACTAAAACAAAGTGGCCGAATTTGGTATATCACTATGCATGTTTACCTGCTCAGTATATCCTTAGTCCAAAGCACAGCAGACTCTAATGTTTACCGACTCAGTCAAGGAAGCGGCTTCGTCATATTAGCCCTATATGTTGACGATGTCATTCTTGCCACAAACAGTAACACTCTGTTAGCTGATGTTAAACATAAGCTAAGTACAAAGTTCGAGATGAAAGACATCGGAGAACTTAAATACTGTTTGGGAGTTCAAATCTTAAGGGTACGAGAGGAAGGGCTCGATAGTTCACCAAAGATAAGTACATCAATGATATTCTGCGCAAGTTCAAACTTGACGGCTAGACCCTCAACTACCCTTTCGCTATGGGCGTGAAACTTACACCTCTTGAGGCCCTCAATCCTGTGAAGAACTTAAGGACATGAAGGATGTCCCTCGACATGCATTGGCGACCTAATCTTCTTAGCGAATCGACAAGGCCGATATCCAGATCTGTAAGCACGGTATCACAATTTCGAGAATCCAGAAGAACACATTGGCTCGGCGGATTTTCCGCTATCTCAAAGGAACCCACAATTATGGACTCTTCTATCGAAGGACGACAAAAACTCACCCTTAGGGGTTCATCACGGGCGGGCGGTGATTCGAGAAAAGCTCTCCACATATTGCTTCTGTTATCTTCCGCGTGAATTGGTCGTAAAAGCAATCTTCCATAGCCTGTCTTCCATGTATGCGTACAAATCATTGATGATGCTTCAAAGGAGGCTGAATGGGAAAGGACCTTCCTTCATGACTTAGACTGCACTCAGCAGACACCTACCCCATCATGTGTGATAACATGTCGCCTTAGCCCTTGTCGCTAATCCACGCTTTCACGCCCGCACTAAGCATATAGAAATTCAACATCACTACATTAGAGATGTAGTGGAGCGTGGAGTCGTGAAGGTGGGTTATGTGCACAGATTCTAACGTCGCGACGTGCTAGCGAAGGATTGGCAAAGCATAAACACTACCAAAGATCTTCGTGGCTAGGCCTGGTGACTATACCAAGTATTTCGGATAACTTATCTGTTGTGGGGTGGGGTGGGAAACCGGAGTTTCCCTTGGGAATTGTGTTGTGTTCTCAGTCTTCCTTGGAGGAACACAGGAGCTGCTGACACTTCACACATTTTCCTGTTAGTGAAATGAAAACAAGGGAGATGGACAGCCTTGCGTGGAGGATGAAGCTTACCTTAAGACCTAATCTCCTGGCAACGCGATACTTCTCTCATATAGCGGGCTTCACATCCCGCCTTGATCACCCGGTGGTGTCCTGCTTCACTTGATAAGCTCCACTGTTATTCTTTCCATGGTCGCTTTAGCTTGGCGTAATATTGGGGCCGCATGTATGGAGTAGCGCATCCCGTTGTTGCTCTCCGTCCATTCTCGCCTCCCGACCCGACAAAGGACCATGTTTTAGGCGTGAAGCATTGTACCAGTACCATGTGGGACATGGTGTCCCCAGTGGTGACGAGCCGGTGAATCCTTCTCATGGATTATCCTTCCTCTTTCCTTCTCTCGATACACTTGAGCACTCGTAGCTCGTTCCCTTCGAGTCCTCATGTTTTTGATTTACTGCGTGGGCGTGCTCGAGGATGAAGACGCAAACGAACTTGAGTGAAATGGTGAAGAGGATGGTCCGAGGATTCTTATGGCGGCGGAGTTTACGCTAGGCTCGGCGTCTTTGGTACAGCGTGAAGTCGGCGTAACGTATTCGAGCGGTGTGAGCGTTTAACCTAACCTAGCTTACCTTTAGAGGGAGTGTTAAATATGAAAGGGTGCGCTAGTTAGGTTGATCATATGAACCGTTATTGAGTTGCATATATAGTGAGGCCATATGTATTTGTAAAACACACATTTTTGTTTAATCTCTTTTACAAAGTCTGTTTTTCGCTCCTCGCAAAATAAACAGCAAAGAGCCTCCACTTCAACTCCTTGATGCTATCCGTTTTCCAGCCATTCTTGGCATGGGCCTTCACTCCTCCGTCCATCATGTCGAGGAGCTCCTGCGGAATTTCGGAGAGGGCCGTCCTCTTTCCTCCATTCGTCCTCTCGAGGAGAGCAATTCCAAGTGGATGAGGCTTACCAAGTGCAGGCAGTCACTGGAAGTCGCCCGCCTCAATCGATGAGGGCGACTTACCAACCCGCAACACAGTTCTTGTGAGGTATGGGTCACGCCTACCTCACCGGACCATGGAGACCGGAGCCACAAAGGCCAATGGCAATTCCACCGGTGTCATATAATTGTGGGACACCTGGTCATTATTCAATGAATGCCCGTAACCTAAACAAATGGGTTATGTACCTTTTGTCAAGTATGCAAGGAGTTGGGGCACAAGGTTGGTGACCCAAGGTGTTCGTGGAGTAGCAAGGGTAGCCTCAAGACGCCTGTGGGTGAGGTTCATGAGCTGCAGCGGAAGGAACGCCGTCCAACCCCGAAACCGCAATCACGGTGACCACAACGCCGGTTTTGAAGGTGGAAGCGAATTGATTTTGATGAATCCAGGTATCTGTGGATTGTAGAAGAAGGGTATGAAGGAGAGATGAGTGCACGAAGGGCTGTTGGTGGCCAAAGTTACCACCAGATCTGAGCGCCGAGAGAAAGACCGAAAATCCGGAAAGCGCCGTGAACGAGAGGAACGGAAGAAAAGGAAGGTGAGGGACGACTCACCTTGGCCTCAGAGACTCGTGGGGTCGGAATTTGGTAGAGGAGGAGGAAATGAAGAGGTCCATAAGACGCCACCGTGAGATGCTCCTACCATGGTAGGAGGAACGCCACGTGGTAGGAGGCGAACCTACCATGGTAGGAGGGAGGGAGGACCACCCACAAGCGGAAGAGGGGAGGAAGGGTGTTTCCACATCGAAGGAAGTGGCAGAAATGTTGGAGGATGAGCTAAGGAGGCTCACCCAACATGCGAAGATGGAAGAAGAGGCTGAGCTGAAATTGACAATCCGATCATGGAGTCCCCAAATCAAGGGACCAAGAGTGTGAGGAGTTTACCAATAAGGTCGGAGCCGACCAGCATCGTGGCTGCAAACGGGAGGAAACATTGCGACAAGATCTCCGCCACGATGCATTGCTTGACCGAGAATTTGTGGTCACTTGAGACAATTGTTTATGTGAGTCCAAGATCCCGCAAAATTGTGAAGGAAGCGATTAGGGGATCGAACCCATGGGGACGAAGGAGGCCGGTGGAGGTAAATGTGGTTGAACTTGTTGATTTGGGAGCCAGAGATTGAAATTGAGATTGCAGGTGCTTGGTGCCTAATGTGCCATTAGATTCGGTTCGAGTCAACTTGATGACAGAGGAGACATCGCCTTGGTTTCACCAAGTTTAACCCAATCCGAGTGTTCTTGAGGATGGCGATCAAACAAGGAGGAAACCTTTGGGGTGCCGAAATGTGCCAACCGTGATTGGTGGTCTCACATTCCATCTTACCTACATTGTCATGAGGCCAGTGTCAGATCTAGGCTACAAGGTTTTGATAGGCAGGCCTTGGTTGTATGGTACTGCTTGTGTCTTTGATTTCGGTCGCAGCGGCATTACATTTAAGTCATGTAGGGTAGGGCCTGCTGAGGTCGCTTTTGTGTCATGGAGCAAGGCACCCTATGAAGGGGAGTCCGCGCTTCAGTCCGATGGGTACACCTCGGGTAGTACGGGGGTGAGCTCTTCGGGCGGTGACCGAGCTTACCGAGGACCCCGCTGAGGTGGCACAAAGTTGGTGTACACCGCCTACAAGTAGATGGTGTCAGAGGAGGAGTCGAGGACGAGGCACATAGAGAAGGAGTAGCCTCGGAAGGGTAGAGCCTATGATCGCGATTTCCGACGAAGGATCGGAATAGCAGCAAGGGACTTATGTAGATCCGACGAGAGAAAGACCGAAAATCCGGAAAGCGCCGTGAACGAGAGGAACGGAAGAAAAGGAAGGTGAGGGACGACTCACCTTGGCCTCAGAGACTCGTGGGGTCGGAATTTGGTAGAGGAGGAGGAAATGAAGAGGTCCATAAGACGCCTACCATGGTAGGAGATGCTCCTACCATGGTAGGAGGAACGCCACGTGGTAGGAGGCGAACCTACCATGGTAGGAGGAGGGAGTGACCCACCACAAGCGGAAGAGGGGAGGAAGGGTGTTTCCACATCGAAGGAAGTGGCGGAAATGTTGGAGGATGAGCTAAGGAGGCTCACCCAACATGCGAAGATGGAAGAAGAGGCTGAGCTGAAATTGACAATCCACGATCATGGAGTCCCACCAAGGGACCAAGAGTGTGAGGAGTTTACCAATAAGGTCGGAGCCGACCAGCATCGTGGCTGCAAACGGGAGGAAACATTGCGACAAGATCTCCGCCACGATGCATTGCTTGACCGAGAATTTGTGGTCAACTTGAGACAATTGTTTATGTGAGTCCAAGATCCCGCAAAATTGTGAAGGAAGCGATTAGGGGATCCCCAACCCATGGGGACGAAGGAGGCCGGTGGAGGTAAATGTGGTTGAACTTGTTGATTTGGGAGCCAGAGATTGAAATTGAGATTGCAGGTGCTTGGTGCCTAATGTGCCATTAGATTCGGGTTCGGAGTCAACTTGATGACAGAGGAGACATCGCCTTGGTTTCACCAAGTTTAACCCAATCCGAGTGTTCTTGAGGATGGCGATCAAACAAGGAGGAAACCTTTGGGGTGCCGAAATGTGCCAACCGTGATTGGTGGTCTCACATTCCATCTTACCTACATTGTCATGAGGCCGGTCGATCTAGGCTACAAGGTTTTGATAGGTGCCTTGGTTGTATGGTACCGCTTGTGTCTTTGATTTGGTCGAGGCATTACATTTAAGTCATGTAGGGTAGGGCCGGAGGTCGCTTTGTGTCATGGAGCAAGGCACCCTATGAAGGGGAGTCCGCACCCGATGGGTACACCTCGGTAGTACGGGGTGAGCTCTTCTGGTGACCGAGCTACGAGGACCCCGCTGAGGTGGCACAATAAAAGAGTTGGTGTACACCGCCTACAAGTAGATGGTGTCAGAGGAGGAGCCGAGGACGAGGCACATAGAGAAGGAGTAGCCTCGGAAGGGTAGAGCCTATGATCGCGATTTCCGACGAAGGATCGTGAATAGTGTAGCAACCAAGGGACTTATGTAGATCCGCACGCAGAGAGGACTTGGAGCTAGAACCCGCAAGGTGGTCAAGATCTCCAAGCATCTAGGAGTGGTAGAAAAAGAAGAATTTCGTAGGGTCCTTAGGGAATATGTCGATGTGTTTGCCTTCAAGATTACCGACATGACAGAATTCGGAAGAATTGGGGATACATCGAATCGATTTGAAGGAGGGCGACTGTAAGGATCAATACAGCTGAATCCCAAGTATTCTATGGTCGTCAAGGATCACCGACCAATACTTGGAAGCCGGGTGATTTATCCGGCTTACCAAAGGAGTGGGTCGCCCCATTGTAATTGTACCTAAGAAGCAACAGGGAAGGTACGGTGTGTCAAGATTTCGTGAAGCTTAATGAAGCAACGAAGAAGGACCACCACCTTGCCTTTCATGGACAGCGTGGACACGGTGGCCATGAAATGTACAGCTTTCTAGATGGGTACTGTTACAACCGATTTCGCTGAGGAGGAGGATCAGACAAGACTACGCTCACAACCGATTGGGGCACTTACGCTTATTCCAAGCTACCTTCGCTTGTGCAACGCCTCCGCCACTTTCAAGGGTGGTGAATGCTATCTTCCGAGATTTTCTGGAAGTTCATGGAGGTATTTCGGATGATTTTGCGTGTTTGGAGGAAGTCGCACCTAGACACCTAAGACAATGTTTTCGGCGCAGGAGTCCAACATGAAGCTTCATCCGTGGAAGTGTTATTTTGGCATGACGGAAGGTATTTTGTTGGCACATCGAGTTTCGAAGAGGATTGCGGTGTAGATAAGGAGAAGGTGGCATTATAGTCGAGATGGACGACCCCAAACGGTGAGGCAAAGTGCTTTGTAGGATCGGTAGGATATTACAGGTGAGGTTCATCAAGGATTTTGCTAAGAAGGCAGCCTTGTGACCCAATTGACCAAGAAGGATACACCTTTCGAATGGACTACCGCAAGACAGAGGCTTTTCAGTTGAAGGACAGCCGTGAGCGCACAACCGATTGGGAGAAACCGTTTCATGTATACGTGGATGTGTCCGCTATGCCATTGGGACCATCTTAAGCCGTAAGGACGAGAAGAAACGGACCATCCGATTTTCTATGTCACGGATGCCGAGAAGAACTACTCAACCACAGAGCGAGAGGGTCTTGGTATCATTTACTCGTAAGAAGTTTAGGCACTATCCGCTTGCTTGCAAAGTGACGCTTCATGTTGACCATTTTATGCTGAAGTACCTTGTGAACAAGCCGATTTGTCGTGAAGGATTGCCGTGGGTACTACTGCTGCAAGAGTTTGATTATGACGAGAAACTAGGCTGTGGAAGCAAGATCATCGATTTCTCGTCGAAAACCGGAGAGCGACTTGAAGCCGCTGATGACCGATTTCGACGAGGAGTTGGTTGCCACGGCCCGGGTCAAGGGGAGGACGTGAGCATGTTGTAGACGGCCTAAGCATTGATCAGCAAGCCTTGTTGCCAGCAGAGGTCAAATGAGCAAGAAGGAGCGCAGCAGAAAAGGCCGCAGCAGGACAACTGGAACCGAGGGGATAAAAGGGCGCCAGTATGGGCGCGAGGAGGAGGCTGGAATGCTCCTCAAGGGTGAGCAGTCAGGAGGCTGCAAGTGGAGGCCACGTTGGCAAAAGAAGAAGCGAAACGGGAGGGAGCGGGCCAAGAAAGAAAAGGCGCCCCCACTTGGCGAGGTCAAGCCAGGCGCCATGGGGCCGCGAGGAGGAGAAGGCCTTGTCGACCCAATTGACCAAGAAGGATACACCTTCGAATGGACTACCGCAAGAGAGGCTTTTCAGCTGGCGCACCAAGCACAGCAGCCGATTGGGAGAAACCGTTTCATGTATACGTGGATGTGTCCGCTATGCCATTGGGACCATCTTAAGCCGTAAGGACGAGAAGAAACGGACCATCCGATTTTCTATGCCGGTAGACAGTCACGGATGCCGAGAAGAACTACTCAACCACGAGCGAGAGGGTCTTGGTATCATTTACTCGTAAGAAGTTTAGACACTATCCGCTTGCTTGCAAAGTGACGCTTCATGTTGACCATTTTGCGCTGAAGTACCTTGTGAACAAGCCGATTTGTCGTGAAGGATTGCCGTGGGTACTACCGCTGCAAGAGTTTGATTATGACGTAGAAACTAGGCGAAGCAACAGGGAAGGTACGGTGTGTCGATTTCATTTCTCGTCTGAAAACTGGAGAGCGACTTGAAGCCACAGATGACCGATTTCCTGACGAGGAGTTGGTTGCCACGGCCTGGGTCGAAGGGGGAGGACGTGAGCATGTTGTGGACGGCCTAAGCATTGATCAGCAAGCCTTGTTGCCAGCAGAGAGGTCAAATGAGCAAGAAGGGAGCGTTGTGCAGGAAAGGCTGCAGCAGGACAATCTGGAAATCCGAGAGGGGATAAAAGGGCGCCAGTATGGGCGCGAGGAGGAGGCTGGAATGCTCCTCAAGGGTGAGCAGGAGGCTGCAAGTGGAGGCCACGTTGGCAAAAGAAAGAAACGGATATGGGAGCGCCGGGCCACGTTGGCAAAAGAAAAGGCGCCCCCACTTGGCGAGGTCGCCATGGGGCCGCGAGGAGGAGGAGAAGGCCTTGTCGACCCAATTGACCAAGAAGGATACACCTTCGAATGGACCGCAAGACAGAGGCTTTTCAGCTGGCGCACCAAGCACAGCAGCCGATTGGGAGAAACCGTTTCATGTATACGTGGATGTGTCCGCTATGCCATTGGGACCATCTTAAGCCGTAAGGACGAGAAGAAACGGACCATCCGATTTTCTATGCCGGTAGACAGTCACGGATGCCGAGAAGAACTACTCAACCACGAGCGAGAGGGTCTTGGTATCATTTACTCGTAAGAAGTTTAGACACTATCCGCTTGCTTGCAAAGTGACGCTTCATGTTGACCATTTTGCGCTGAAGTACCTTGTGAACAAGCCGATTTGTCGTGAAGGATTGCCGTGGGTACTACCGCTGCAAGAGTTTGATTATGACGTAGAAACTAGGCGAAGCAACATCGTACGTGATTTCATTTCTCGTCGAAAACCGGAGAGCGACTTGAAGCCGCTGATGACCGATTTCGACGAGGAGTTGGTTGCCACGGCCCGGGTCAAGGGGAGGACGTGAGCATGTTGTAGACGGCCTAAGCATTGATCAGCAAGCCTTGTTGCCAGCAGAGAGGTCAAATGAGCAAGAAGGAGCGCGTGCGTGAAAGGCCGCAGCAGACAACTGGAACCGAGGGGATAAAAGGGCGCCAGTATGGGCGCGAGGAGGAGGCTGGAATGCTCCTCAAGGGTGAGCAGTCAGGAGGCTGCAAGTGGAGGCCACGTTGGCAAAAGAAAGAAAGAAACGGATATGGGAGCGCCGGGCCAAGCAAAAGAAAAGGCGCCCCCACTTGGCGAGGTCGGCGTGCCATGGGGCCGCGAGGAGGAGGAGAAGGCCCTAGGGAGGTAGGTGCGCCAGAGGGCGAGGAAGGAGATGCATCCCATGAGAAGCTTGAGCAAAAACGGCAGGAGAAGAAAATGGCAGATTCATGGGAAATCACTCATGAGGTGGCCATGGGGTGCAAAGCGAGGAGGTCGCCATGGGAGCACGAGCTGGACCTGGACACGAGGCTAGACCAGCAGGAATGGAAGAACCGAACGTTGTTGGAGGAGGAGCATGCAAACGGGCCGCAGCTCAAAACTTGCAAGATGGACAAAGCGGGAGAACTGGATTTGTGGATGGAACAACGCCTGGGCTGCTGGTGGGCGAGCTAGCAGGAGGCGACGTGGTATGCGTGGAAGGAGGAGATTAGAACGTGAGGGGCGTTCATGCCCAAGATATGTTGAATGGTGAGGTACGAAATTTTCTAGAGCATGGAATCATGCCCGATGGTTTGTCTAGGAGGGGCGAGCTGTTTTTCTCCACAAGACAGCCCCTTATTGCCTACGGATGGGGTCTTGTAAGCTTGGTCCGACGAGAAGATTCGATGTCCGGAAATTAGAGAAGCTGCTTGGTCACGTGCTTTACATGCGTAAGAGGTGGTCATTATTCGACGCAAATCACCGTGAAGAAGGTCTTGGATGCAGGCTTCGTGGGCTACAATGCAGGGATGTGTGGAATTTATTAGGAGGTGTGATGCGTGTCGAGGGTTGGAAGGCCCACTTTGTCAACACAATGGCCTCTCACCTACATACTACCTTTGGCACCATTTGAGAAGTGGGTATAGATTTTGTAGGTCCAATCAAGCCACCCACACAATGGACAAGGAAGCAATATATCTTGGTGGCTACGGACTATTGTACAAAGATGGTGGAGGTCAAGCAACAAGGAAGGACGACGCAGAGCAAGTTTCTTTGAGAACATTATAACGAGGTATGGATGTCCTTTTGAGTTGGTCGTGATGGGAACTCATTTCCTCAACTCGTGATCGAGACTCACCACCTACTTCAACATTCGCATCGAAAGACAACTCCTTACAATCCCAAAGCGAATGGTTTGACGGAGAAAACGAATGGGTTGTGTACAATCTTGACCAAGGTAATCGTGACTCACATGTATGATTGGGACACTAAGCTACATTCAAGAGGGGCTTACAGATGAGAAGGTGACAACCAAGAAGACCCCTTATTATTTAACATATGGCATGTCTCCGTGATGCCGTGGAATTTGAAGTACCTACCTATAGAATCATGGAGGATGAGCGATGACTAGAAGATAGCCGTAGCTAGACTAGAATCTTTCATAGAGCATGAGGAACGAGGGAAGATGCTTTAGAAGAAACTCAATAATTCAGGAGCTTAGAAAGGATAGGCATGATGGGAAGTTGAGGAAGCAAGAAGCTATCATGGCCGGGATTTGGTTCTTCTATATGATAGCATATATGGACTTCCTGGAAGCTTAGATTGAGATGGATGGGACCTTATGAGGTGGTGGCGCAGTATGAGAATGGATCCGCAACAGGCCGGATGGGGATTTGCCAACTAGAGTGAATGGGTGGAAGGTTAAGAAGTACCTTCACCGAGATCTGTTGTTTGCGAGGACGCAAACAGTGAGGAGGGGAGTATGTGGAACGAAAAAGTTTGGGCAACTAAAAGTTTGGGCAACAAGCTTAAATGAGTTTGCTTTGAACAGCCCACACTCTTTGCTAGAAATGGTTTGGTGAAGACATGCAAGGAAATTTTTGCTCCTTTTGAGCGGAGTTGTAGGACCATGTCGGAAGGCAAAGAGGCCCCCACTTGGCGAGGTCGCCATGGGGCCGCGAGGAGGTCGCCATGGGGCCGCGAGGAGGAGAGAAGGCCCTAGGGAGGTAGGTGCGCCAGAGGGCGAGGAAGGAGATGCATCCCATGAGAAGCTTGAGCAAAACGAGAAGAAATGGCGATTCATGGGAAATCACTCATGAGGTGGCCATGGGGTGCAAAGCAGGAGGTCGCCATGGGAGCACGAGCTGGACCTGGACACGAGGCTAGACCAGCAGGAATGGAAGAACCGAACGTTGTTGGAGGAGGAGCATGCAAACGGGCCGCAGCTCAAAACTTGCAAGATGGACAAAGCGGGAGAACTGGATTTGTGGATGGAACAACGCCTGGGCTGCTGGTGGGCGAGCTAGCAGGAGGCGACGTGGTATGCGTGGAAGGAGGAGATTAGAACGTGAGGGGCGTTCATGCCCAAGATCTGTTGAATGGTGAGGTACGAAATTTTCTAGAGCATGGAATCATGCCCGATGGTTTGTCTAGGGAGGGCGAGCTGTTTTTCTCCACAAGACAGCCCCTTATTGCCTACGGATGGGGTCTTGTACAAGCTTGGTCCGACGAGAAGATTCGCGATGTCCGGAAATTAGAGAAGCTGCTTGGTCACGTGCTTTACATGCGTAAGAGGTGGTCATTATTCGACGCAAATCACCGTGAAGAAGGTCTTGGATGCAGCTCGTGGGCTACAATGCAGGGATGTGTGGAATTTATTAGGAGGTGTGATGCGGTCGAGGGTTGGAAGGCCCACTTTGTCAACACAATGGCCTCTCACCTACATACTACCTTTGGCACCATTTGAGAAGTGGGTATAGATTTTGTAGGTCCAATCAAGCCACCCACACAATGGACAAGGAAGCAATATATCTTGGTGGCTACGGACTATTGTACAAAGATGGTGGAGGTCAAGCAACAAGGAAGGACGACGCAGAGCAAGTTTCTCTTTGAGAACATTATAACGAGGTATGGATGTCCTTTTGAGTTGGTCGTGATGGGAACTCATTTCCTCAACTTGATCGAGACTCTCACCACCTACTTCAACATTCGATCGAAGACAACTCCTTACAATCCCAAAGCGAATGGTTTGACGGAGAAAACGAATGGGTTGTGTACAATCTTGACCAAGGTAACTGTGACTCACATGTATGATTGGGACACTAAGCTACATTCGGCTATGGGCTGAGGAGAAGGTGACAACCAAGAAGACCCCTTATTATTTAACATATGGCATGTCTCCGTGATGCTGAGAATTTGAAGTACCTACCTATAGAATCATGGAGGATGAGCATGACAGAGGATAGTGTAGCTAGACTAGAATCTTTCATAGAGCATGAGGAACGAGGGAAGATGCTTTAGAAGAAACTCAATAATTCAGGAGCTTAGAAAGGATAGGCATGATGGGAAGTTGAGGAAGCAAGAAGCTATCATGGCCGGGATTTGGTTCTTCTATATGATAGCCGATATATGGACTTCCTGGAAGCTTAGGTTGAGATGGATGGGACCTATGAGGTGGTGGCAGTATGAGAATGGATCCGCAACTACGTGCCGGATGGGGATTTGCCAACTAGAGTGAATGGGTGGAAGGTTAAGAAGTACCTTCAGAGATCTGTTGTTTGCGAGGACGCAAACAGTGAGGAGGGGAGTATGTGGAACGCAAAAGTTTGGGCAACAAGCTTAAATGAGTTTGCTTTGAACAGCCCACACTTTTGCTAGAAATGGTTTGGTGAAGACATGCAAGGAAATTTTTGCTCCTTTTGAGCGGAGTTGTAGGACCATGTCGGAAGGCAAGAGGATATGGAAAAGAAACGGGTCAAAACGACCTACTGGTGAGGAGAAAGGTAACCTACATGAGTGGTAGGAGGTGTCCTACCACCGTAGGAGAAACTCCTACCATGGTAGACGAGGGTAGGAGAGATCCTACCACCGTAGGAGATGACCGCTAGTGTTTTGATCACCTACCAGGGAATAGCTCCTACCATGGTAGGAGAGGGTAGGAAGGTATCCCACCGCCAGGAGAACTCACCGTGGTAGGAGAAAGGGAAAACGCCTACCATGGTAGGAGGATGTCCTACCACGTAGGAGATAGGTTTCTAAGGAAAGTAGCTTATGTTTTAGGCAGGATAGGCTTGCTATATATAGAGTCTTTTAGTGGACTAGATAAATAGGCCAAAATAGGTAATTAAGAAATTAGAGGCTAATTTTCAGAATTAGAAATTAGAAAATAGGGAAATTGGTATTTTAGTATAAGGAAATTAGGAAACTAACATCAATGGTGGGAAAGGGCCACGTGGCACACATCCAAGGGCAGGATAGAATGGTAGTTACTTTTCTAACCCTTGGGTGACTTATAAAAGTGGTCGCAGTGCCCGCAGGAGGCCACAACTCGAAACTTGAGACTCCACAGCAGAAGGCGCCGCCACACCTCAAGCTGCCCAAGGCCCCATACAGCAACGCCGCACACGCGCCTGTTGAGGAGGAGAAGGAGGGCGCAAGCTCAGAAGGAGGCGAAATCCGCCAGCCCAAGAGAGGAAGAAGGAGGAAAAGAGGAAGAAGAGAAGGGAGAAGAAGGTTGGGGCGCAACCCAACACTTGCCAAGCTCGTGAGGGTGCCTAGGAGGGTGGAGCGTGGCAAGATTGCTAGGAAACCGTGCAGGAAGGGCTCCTAAATTGCTGTGGGTGTAAGAGTCCGTGGGGAATTTTGTTGAGCTTTCTGCAGGAGAAATCGGGTTTTGAGGGACGCCAAGGTGTAAGGACTGCAGGAGGAGAGCAAGGGCAAGGACCTTTGAGCTGTGAGCAAGAGCAAATCGAGGAGGAGAAACGTTTGCAAGGATAAGAAGTCGGTGAGCCGCAGGAATTGCAGGAGAGGCATCACTTTTCTTCAATTTGCAAGTACTAACCAAGGAGGCCATGACCAAGCCCACCATGACCAAGGGCAAGGAGGTAGTAGCTAAGGAAGGAGAGCAAGGGCAAGGACCTTTGAGCTGTGAGCAAGAGCAAATCAGAGGAGGAGAAACGTTTGCAAGGATAAGAAGTCGGTGAGCCGCAGGAATTGCAGGAGAGGCATCACTTTTCTTCAATGCAAGTACTAACCAAGGAGGCCATGACCAAGCCCACCATGACCAAGGGCAAGGAGGTAGTAGCTAAGGAAGGAGCGCCCACCAAGGGAGGTGGCGCAGGAGCTGCAAGAGGTCTAAGGTGAGGATCGACTGAGGGTGGAAATTTGACATGCCCTTATTTACGTGCTATGCAGGCCAGCTATCCTCTAGAGACCTTTCGACTTTCGACCTTGGGCAGCAGAGAATATTCAGCTAGAGTGGGTGTATGGGCGACATTGGTCTACACCAACCTTGAATTGATAGAAGAGTGTTTTGCTAATTTGCAGCAGACGGAAGAGGAATTGGCCGCCTTACCGGATAGAAACGACGGACGGATCCACGGTGTTGGACCGTAAGGAGCATACGCTGTATATGGCAGCCGGATAGCGAGGATAGCGGAATCACGTTGATGGAAGGAACGAGGAGGCAAGCGTGCATCAACGGCGGATCTTCCCAAGGGAGCCCTTACACTTATGCAAGGGGCATGAAGGCTAAGTCTAAGAATGGTGACGGACCAAATCTTGGAGCCCAAGTGGAGATTGTTCACAAGAATTGTTTTGGGCTTGGTGAGCAATCCAAGGGTGTCATATTTCAGCACTACCTTCCTCCATTTTCTATGGAAGATCACTCAAGGAGCGAAGCCGGATTGGGGCTCATCATGTATGAAGCATACACCTACCACCGGAAAAGTTGTCAAACCCAACGCTGGATGAAGACCCAAGGCCATGCTATCTTAGCACTTATCTAGTGCATTTGTGGGAAGTAGAGGGCTACTCACAAGTAAGGAGTTGGATGATTCCAAGCATCCCTTTAACATTGTGTACTTACTGTGAGAGGGACAAGGAGTGCTTGGTGCTTTGCGCTAAAGGAGGTGCCAGCACCACCGGGACATTATTGCCGGAAGGAATCCTCCAAAGATAGGCCGAGGATGTGCAGGAGGACTTGCAAGGAGAAGTTGTAGGGGATTTGAAGTTTGGACCGGAAGATGCGGAGATGGAAGGTAGGATAGATCCTACCATGGCGAATCCCGCCTGCGAGGGTGGGAGGTGTTCCAGGGTTTGGGACCCCTTCGTCCTCTCATGACAAGGCCCAAAGGGAATTAGTCCTACCACGGTAGGGAAGTAGTCCTACGGAGCACCTCCTACCACGGTAGGAGGGAAAGGAAGTCACGGTTTGGAAGCTCCCAAGCGGGAGATAAGAAGGCAACCGGCCCTGCTAGGTGGGCGAGCGGATGGAGTCACGGGAGGAGTTGCCCCACCAAGTGATGAGCGGGAGCTCATCATAGGGAAGCAAGGGATGTAAGATCCCATGAGCAAGGCAAAGGCCTTGAGTCTCCGGAGGTAAGAAAGGAGACTTAGACATGTTGGAGGAGATGCTGCATAGGGGAGATGTTCAGCAGATGTAGGAGCCGCCAAGAGGAGAGTTGAATTCTTGAAGACGGAGGCGAGAAGACAAGGACCTACCAAGCAAGGGAAATTGCGGGTAGGCGAGCGAAACCCAGGTGGAGGATGTTATGAGGATGGAAGCTCAAGTGGAGCACTTGGAAAAGAGTCTTGAAACAAGGCTGGAGGCAAACAATCATATTCGGAGAACAAGGCTCTTACCAAGCAATTGGCAGCTCGAGAGGAGAAGGTGGAGCAACTTGCTCACATGGTGCATGGGAAAAGAAGGCGAAGACAAGCAAGTGCTGCTAATGGAGGAAAGGTCAAGACGAGAGCAATCTCGCAAAGAAATGAGGGCAAGACAAAGGCAAGTAGGCGCACATGAGCGGGTCATAGCCACAGTGTGAAGATTAGTGACATGGAAAAGGAGCTGGGAGAAATCACGAGGCTGGAATTGAAGGAAGAAGAGCTGGAAGAACGGACACATTTTGTCCAAAGATTGGAAATGGAACGAGAAGTCCAAAGAACGGAGAATGCACAACTCCCTAGGAGGATAGGGGAGTTGGAGGAAGAAATGGCAAAGGAGAAAGGCCGTCATGAGGCGGTAAAAGACATGTTGGCGGTGAGGGAGAGATTTCGGCCGATTATGCCTACAAGAGAGATTGATCCGCCAACCGCAATGAGAGGACGGAGAATGTGGCTCTCCATGTCAAGACCGTGAGCTGGCCTTGGAGCGAGATGCTTACAAAAGCAAGTGTGAGCATGGAGTATGGCTTGAGGATTACGAAGAATTGGAGATGGCACAACAACGATTTGCAGCCCATCTTCACAACAAGGTGCTCAAGGCCACTAACGAGTTGCGACTTGCTGAAAGGAGGATGTTGGGACCTCATGACGATGATAGGGAGGCCCTCATGCAAGTCCAACCGGAAGCCTTAGACTTGGAGAGTGTCCCAAGCAACAGGGTGAAGAAACTGCACTGTGGAGAAGCAAGGAAGGAGAAGCATGTGGAGAGAATCACCTGTGAAGGGGTAAGGAAGAAGAAATGACTCCCGTAGGAGGACTCCTACCGTGGTAGGAGAAGGTCCTACCATGGTAGGAGGAAGAAGCAGGATTCAAAGGTCGCTAGCATGGATTTGACGGCAAGGGAGGCGAGTACCTTGGCCCTTGCAGAAAGAAGGAAGAGGGGTTGATCTTGCAGAATGGAGCAAGAATCACAAGGAGAAGACCAACCTCCTAACATGGGTGCAAGGAGCTCACTTGCTCCACAAGTGAGAGGAAGAGGAGAAGTCGAGGATGAGCTGGCTAAGAGAGCCCGGCTATTTTATTGGAGGAAGGAACTCAAGATAGGCATCAAGATAAGGAAGGGATTCATAAGAAGTCCTTAAATTAGCTTGAAGACATGGGGCAAGATGCCACTTGGGAAGACTTTTCTTTAGAGGAGGAGCATTAATGCTTGTCACCCCAAAGAGAGTGTGTTGACTAGCTAGATAGGAATGTTGACAGAGCCATTAAGGCTCACATAGGTGAATTTGCTAGAATAGAATTTTACCCAAGATGCTTGGATGTCGAACTTAAAGTCGACTAGGATACACTAAAATAAGGAGTAAGGCCGGAGGGCGCGCTGTGAGGTCAGATGTGAGGACCTCCCTATAAAAGGAGGGAGCTTGTGAAGTAAAATTATCGTGTCTTGCGCTCCCATCCTCCCGAGTCCTTCACTTTGTGTGAATTTCGCGGCCGCAAGCCAACGCAGGTCCGTAGAGAGGAGAAGACAAGGACCTACCAAGCAAGGGAAATTGCGGGTAGGCGAGCGAAACCCAGGTGGAGGATGTTATGAGGATGGAAGCTCAAGTGGAGCACTTGGAAAAGAGTCTTGAAACAAGGCCAGGAGGCAAACAATCATATTCGGAGAACAAGGCTCTTACCAAGCAATTGGCAGCTCGAGAGGAGAAGGTGGAGCAACTTGCTCACATGGTGCACATGGAAAAGAAGGAAGACAAGCAAGTGCTGCTAATGGAGGAAAGGTCAAGACGAGAGCAATCGCAAAGAAATGAGGACAAGACAAAGGCAAGTAGGCGACATGAGCGGTCATAGCCACAGCCGTGAAGATTAGTGACATGGAAAAGGAGCTGGGAGAAATCACGAGGCTGGAATTGAAGGAAGAAGAGCTGGAAGAACGGACACATTTTGTCCAAAGATTGGAAATGGAACGAAGTCCAAAGAACGGAGAATGCACAACTCCTAGGAGGATAGGGGAGTTGGAGGAAGAAATGGCAAAGGAGAAAGGCCGTCATGAGGCAGCATATGTTGGCGGTGAGGGAGCGTAGATTTCGGCCGATTATGCCCTACAAGAGAGATTGATCCGCCAACCGCAGTAATGAGAGGACGGAGAATGTGGCTCTCCATGTCAAGACCGTGAGCTGGCCTTGGAGCGAGATGCTTACAAAAGCAAGTGTGAGCATGGAGTATGGCTTGAGGATTACGAAGAATTGAGATGGCACAACAACGATTTGCAGCCCATCTTCACAACAAGGTGCTCAAGGCCACTAACGAGTTGCGACTTGCTGAAAGGAGGATGTTGGGACCTCATGACGATGATAGGGAGGCCCTCATGCAAGTCCAACCGGAAGCCTTAGACTTGGAGAGTGTCCCAAGCAATGGGTGAAGAAACTTCGCAAGCAAGGAGAACGCTGTGGAGAAGCAAGGGATGTAAGATCCCATGAGCAAGGCAAAGGCTGTGGAGAGAATCACCTGTGAAGGGGTAAGGAAGAAGAAGGAACTCCTACCGTGGTAGGAGGACTCCTACTGGTAGGAGAAGGTCCTACCATGGTAGGAGGGCCGGAAGAAGCAGGATTCAAAGGTCGCTAGCATGGATTTGACGGCAAGGGAGGCGAGTACCTTGGCCCTTGCAGAAAGAAGGAAGAGGGGTTGATCTTGCAGAATGGAGCAAGAATCACAAGGAGAAGACCAACCTCCCAACATGGGTGCAAGGAGCTCACTTGCTCCACAAGTGAGAGGAAGAGGAGAAGGAGGATGAGCCAGGCTAAGAGAGCCCGGCTATTTTATTGGAGGAAGGAACTCAAGATAGGCATCAAGATAAGGAAGGGATTCATAAGAAGTCCTTAAATTAGCTTGAAGACATGGGGCAAGATGCCACTTGGGAAGACTTTTCTTTAGAGGAGGACAGCATTAATGCTTGTCGCCCAAGAGAGTGTGTTGACTAGCTAGATAGGAATGTTGACAGAGCCATTAAGGCTCACATAGGTGAATTTGCTAGAATAGAATTTTACCCAAGATGCTTGGATGTCGAACTTAAAGTCAATAGGATACACTAAAATAAGGAGGAGGCAAAGGCTGTGAGGGCGGGGAGGTCAGATGTGAGGACCTCCCTATAAAAGGAGGAGCTTGTGAAGTAAAATTATCGTGTCTTGCGCTCCCATCCTCCCGAGTCCTTCACTTTGTGTGAATTTCGGCCGCAAGCCAACGCAGGTCCGTAGAGAGGAGAACGCGCGGTCGGAGTGCCGGGTGGAGGGCTTGCTCTTTGCAGCGCTAGCTCCCCTTGTGAATGGTTGTTGTGTGAATTGTTTTGCTTTGAGTGTGTGGCGATGCTCAAGGAACTCTCGGCTTGAGGGTAGACGCAGGAAAGACTCGGAGGTTCTCGCTGTCTGCAAACCACATAGCAACCGCCCAAGGAAGAACTCACGATTTGACCCCAGTGCCAGTGAAGGGCGAGTTGGAATTAATGAGCCAGAATTGGTGTTAGAGTAGGAGATTGTGGAGGAAGGAAGGGTAGATGAGTAGAGAAGAAGAGGGCGTTGTTGATTGAGAGAGTTGTGAGGAGGATTAGAGTGTAGGAAAACTAAGGCCACAGTGCAGAGCCTAAGGGACGAATCCCAACTGCAAGTAAGAGGGCGCCCTGTGGAGAAGAGTGTCTTAGGAGTAGGGACGGTTGGGTCGGGGTCCTGGCGCCCGTGATAGACACCTTGTTAAGACGAACTGCAATTGTGTGGTGTCGTTGTAGGTTGAGGTGGTTGAAGAGGAAGAGCTAAGGGCGCTTGAGGAGGAGGCTGTAGAGGGAGCGTGAGAGGGCGCCTTGCTTGTTTAGAAGGCTGAGGTAGTGTGTAGTGTAGTGACGGATTTCAAGATTCGACTGCTCCCAAGTCTCATGGGACGAAACCCAACGACGAAACGACGGGGATAAGTGTGGCCGCTAGAGGGTGCATCTCGGAGCCCCGGATCTGCCTCCCACATTTTTGGCGCCGCTGGGGACTTGTGGCTAAACAAATTGAAATTTTGAGATTTTCGCTAGCTTGCGATGAGCCGAGAGGATCTTGTAAGGAGGTGAGCGGGGTCTAGGAAGAGGCCTACACGTCCTGGAACCTGTGTTGTGAAGGAGGAGCTCCACGCCTCCGAATGGTGTGATTTTTGTGTTCCCGCAGAAGAATGGCGCATGGCGGTTGGCTGATTTTTCTTTAACAACCGTGTTTTGGAGGCTATGAGGATGCTTGCAGATGACTAGCGAGGGAGGGGAGAGGAGAAACCATAGGAGGTCACCCCACCACATCGCAAGAGATCTAAGAGCTGCAAGAAGAAATCAATGGAGGGAGGAAAACGCAGTGTGGTTGCACGGCTCCAGGAGGAGGAAGAGCTAAGGGCGCTTGAGGAGGAGGCCGTTTTTGCCCTTGCCTACAAGGGGGAGCCAAGTGATCCAGCAGAAAACGCTTCTGGAGAAGGGGACGTCGAAATCACCGACACTGAAGTAAAGGAGGTGGTTGAAGAGGAGTTAGTGTGTGAAGAGGAAAGCGAGGAGGAAGCACCATTTCTGGAGCGCGATTCAAGTTCAGCTACCAGCACTGGGCCTCCTCAACGCTGGACCTTCAGAAGTGACGGGTCTAGCTCAACCTCTAGCGAAACAGAAGTGAAGAAGGAAGGGTGAGCGTGGAGAAATTCAGTCGGTCGAGGATCTTATGGAGCGCCTTGATAGGATCACGCCCAGCTCACCATCTTGGGACGAACGCCTAGGGAGACGCCATCCCACAGCGCCCAAATTTTGTGCAACACCCTTCGCAGAGAACTTTGGTTGGATAACTTACCCGCAGAAGAGGAGGGGGCGCAAGCACGCCGAGCTCATCCGGACTAGGGATCATGAGTGGAATCGGTAGGAGGGGCTTGCCACAACCCCACCGCCAGCAGATGTCAAGTTTGGGGAAAAGAGGAAGGGCGACGACGCAGGCGCTTAGCGCACTTTGAGCATGTTTCTCATGCTAACTGGAGGATACGGCCCGATCGATCGCGATCTTCCGGGTTGCTGAGGGGCATGCCCAGGCTGGTACCCGAACTTACGGGCAAGTGCGCCTGTGGATTGGGACTTTGAAGGCCGCCTCAATCGATTTCGGGTCTCGCCACGCCACCACACCGGCAAAATTGAGAACTCTAGGAAGAAGAGGGAGTCCTTGTTTGATTATGTTGAGAGGTTCTATGGCTACCTCGATCGAGTCAAGTGTGCCGTGATGCCCGGAAATCCACCCACATCGTGATACTCACAAGAGCAAGCGTTGGACTGGTTTGTGAGTGGACTATCTCGAAAGATGGAGGTACATTGCGTAGGGACTAAGACATTGGAGCAATCCGATTAGCGAGGAGTGGAATCGAGCTAGGAAGAAGGAGGAAAAGAGAAGGAGTCATAAGAAGAGGAAGGGGTCCAGGAGGTCTAGCTCTTCTTCTTCTTCTTCCTCTTCCAGCTCGTCCCCATCTTCTTCTTCGCAAGTGAGGAGAGTGGTACCCAAGAGAGCTCCACGCCTGATGAAGAATCCGAGAAAGCCTATGAACGACGATGAGGAAGGACTTGGAGAAGGTTAAGAAGAGGCAGGAGGAAGCTGAACGCGCCGGAGAAGGAGAGGAAGGGAAGACGGTTCGACGGATGGAGAAGGAGACGCCCACCGCAGGAGGAGGGATTGCGGCAAGTGGAGGCTTTGACAAAAGATTGATGAATTGGAGGTCAAGGCTGTGAAAATCAAGCTCCACGAGGTCACCTCACCGCAAGACAGCTTGGTGTATTGCTCAATTTGTCATCAAACCGACACACCAACCGGAATGTATCCGAGCACGCATGCCGTGAATCACGTGGAATCCATGCCCGGTGATTATTGGTACGTGGATGAGGCTTACCAAGTGCAGCATCGGAAGTCGCCCGCCTCAATCGATGAGGGCGACTTACCAACCCGCAAGACCGGCCGGAGGTATGGGTCACGCCTACCTCACCGGGACCATGGAGACCGGAGTCCAAAGGCCAATGGCAATTCCACCGGTGTCACATAATTGTGGGACACCTGGTCATTATTCAATGAATGCCCGTAACCTCGGAAACAAATGGGTTATGTACCTTTTGTCAAGTATGCAAGGAGTTGGGGCACAAGGTTGGTGACCCAAGGTGTCGTGGAGTAGCAAGGGTAGCCTCAAGACGCCCAGGGGTGAGGTTCACAGAGCTCAGCGGAAGGAACGCCGTCCAACAAACCGCAATCACGTGACCACAACGGCTTTGAAGGTGGAAGCGATTTTCTTGATGAATCCAGTGTATTCGTGGATTGTAGAAGAAGGGTATGAAGGAGAGATGAGTGCAGATGAAGGGCTGTTGGTGGCCAAAGTTACCACCAGATCCGAGCGAGAGAAAGACCGAAAATCCGGAAAGCGTGAACGAGAGGAACGGAAGAAAAGGAAGGTGAGGGACGACTCACCTTGGCCTGAGACTCGTGGGGGTCGGAATTTGGTAGAGGAGGAGGAAATGAAGAGGTCCATAAGACGCCACCGTGGAGATGCTCCTACCATGGTAGGAGGAACGCCACGGTGGTAGGAGGCGAACCTACCATGGTAGGAGGGAGGGAGTGACCCACCCACAAGCGGAAGAGGGGAGGAAGGGTGTTTCCCGACATCGAAGGAAGTGGCGAATGTTGGAGGATGAGCTAAGGAGGCTCACCCAACATGCGAAGATGGAAGAAGAGGCTGAGCTAAATTGACAATCTGATCATGGAGTCCCACCAAGGGACCAAGAGTGTGAGGAGTTTACCAATAAGGTCGGAGCCGACCAGCATCGTGGCTGCAAACGGGAGGAAACATTGCCGACAAGATCTCCGCCACGATGCATTGCTTGACCGAGAATTTGTGGTCACTTGAGACAATTGTTATGTGAGTCCAAGATCCCGCAAAATTGTGAAGGAAGCGATTAGGGGATCCTCAACCCATGGGGACGAAGGAGGCCGGAGGTAAATGTGGTTGAACTTGTTGATTTGGGAGCGCCAGAGATTGAAATTGAGATTGCAGTGCTTGGTGCCTAATGTGCCATTAGATTCGGGTTCGAGTCAACTTGATGACAGAGGAGACAGCCCATCGCCTTGGTTTCACCAAGTTTAACCCAATCCGAGTGTTCTTGAGGATGGCGATCAAACAAGGAGGAAACCTTTGGGGTGCCGAGAAATGTGCCAACCGTGATTGGTGGTCTCACATTCCATCTTACCTACATTGTCATGAGGCCGGTCGATCTAGGCTACAAGGTTTTGATAGGCGCCTTGGTTGTATGGTACCGCTTGTGTCTTTGATTTGGCCGCAGTGCATTACATTTAAGTCATGTAGGGTAGGGCCTCACGAGGTCGCTTGTGTCATGGAGCAAGGCACCCTATGAAGGGGAGTCCGCCCACGATGGGTACACCTCGTAGTACGGGGTGAGCTCTTCGGGTGACCGAGCTACGAGGACCCCGCTGAGGTGGCGAATAAAACTGAGTTGGTGTACACCGCCACAAGTAGATGGTGTCGAGGAGGAGCCGAGGACGAGGCACATAGAGAAGGAGTAGCCTCGAAGGGTAGAGCCTATGATCGCGATTTCCGACGAAGGATCGTGGAATAGTGTAGCACCAAGGGACTTATGTAGATCCGCACGCAGAGAGGACTTGGAGCTAGAACCCGCAAGGTGGTCAAGATCTCTGCATCTAGGAGTGGTAGAAAAGAAGAATTTCGAGGGTCCTTAGAGAATATGTCGATGTGTTTGCCTTCAAGATTACCGACATGAAGGAAGTGGCGAATGTTGGAGGATGAGCTAAGGAGGCTCACCCAACATGCGAAGATGGAAGAAGAGGCTGAGCTAAATTGACAATCTGATCATGGAGTCCCACCAAGGGACCAAGAGTGTGAGGAGTTTACCAATAAGGTCGGAGCCGACCAGCATCGTGGCTGCAAACGGGAGGAAACATTGCCGACAAGATCTCCGCCACGATGCATTGCTTGACCGAGAATTTGTGGTCACTTGAGACAATTGTTATGTGAGTCCAAGATCCCGCAAAATTGTGAAGGAAGCGATTAGGGGATCCTCGAACCCATGGGGACGAAGGAGGCCGGAGGTAAATGTGGTTGAACTTGTTGATTTGGGAGCGCCAGAGATTGAAATTGAGATTGCAGTGCTTGGTGCCTAATGTGCCATTAGATTCGGGTTCGAGTCAACTTGATGACAGAGGAGACAGCCCATCGCCTTGGTTTCACCAAGTTTAACCCAATCCGAGTGTTCTTGAGGATGGCGATCAAACAAGGAGGAAACCTTTGGGGTGCCGAGAAATGTGCCAACCGTGATTGGTGGTCTCACATTCCATCTTACCTACATTGTCATGAGGCCGGTCGATCTAGGCTACAAGGTTTTGATAGGCGTGCCTTGGTTGTATGGTACCGCTTGTGTCTTTGATTTTGAGGCATTACATTTAAGTCATGTAGGGTAGGGCCTCACGAGGTCGCTTGTGTCATGGAGCAAGGCACCCTATGAAGGGGAGTCCGAAAGATGGGTACACCTCGTAGTACGGGGTGAGCTCTTCATGACCGAGCTACGAGGACCCCGCTGAGGTCAAATAAAATCGAGTTGGTGTACACCGCCACAAGTAGATGGTGTCGAGGAGGAGCCGAGGACGAGGCACATAGAGAAGGAGTAGCCTCGAAGGGTAGAGCCTATGATCGCGATTTCCGACGAAGGATCGTGAATAGTAGCCCCAAGGGACTTATGTAGATCCGCAGAGAGGACTTGAGCTAGAACCCGCAAGGTGGTCAAGATCTGTGCATCTAGGAGTGGTAGAAAAGAAGAATTTCGAGGGTCCTTAGAGAATATGTCGATGTGTTTGCCTTCAAGATTACCGACATGACAGAATTCAAGAATTGGGGATACATCAATCGATTTGAAGGAGGGCAGACTGTAAGGATCAAGCTAGGCTGAATCCCAAGTATTCTATGGTCGCTTGTGTCTTTGATTTTGGTCGCGGCATTACATTTAAGTCATGTAGGGTAGGGCCCGCCGAGGTCGCTGTGTCATGGAGCAAGGCACCCTATGAAGGGGAGTCCGATCATGGGTACACCTCGTAGTACGGGGTGAGCTCTTCGGTGACCGAGCTACGAGGACCCTCGAGGTCAAATAAACTGAGTTGGTGTACACCGCCACAAGTAGATGGTGTCGAGAGGAGGAGCCGAGGACGAGGCACATAGAGAAGGAGTAGCCTCGAAGGGTAGAGCCTATGATCGCGATTTCCGACGAAGGATCGTGGAATAGTGTAGCACCAAGGGACTTATGTAGATCCGCACGCAGAGAGGACTTGGAGCTAGAACCCGCAAGGTGGTCAAGATCTCTGCATCTAGGAGTGGTAGAAAAGAAGAATTTCGAGGGTCCTTAGAGAATATGTCGATGTGTTTGCCTTCAAGATTACCGACATGACAGAATTCAAGAATTGGGGATACACCGAATCGATTTGAAGGAGGGCAAGACTGTAAGGATCAAGCACAGGAATCCCAAGTATTCTATGGTCGCCAAGGATCACCGACCAATACTTGGAAGCCGGGTGATTTATCCGGCTTACCAAAGGAGTGGGTCGCCCATTGTAATTGTACCTAAGAAGCAACAGGAAGGTAATGGTGTCGATTTCGTGAAGTTTAATGAAGCAACGAAGAAGGACCACCACCTTGCCTTTCATGGACAGGCTCGACACGGTGGCTGGCCATGAAATGAGCTTAGATGGGTACTGGTTACAATCGCTGAGGAGGAGGACCAGACAAGACTACGCTCACAACCGATTGCTGAGGAGGAGGACCAGACAAGACTACGCTCACAACCGATTGGGGCACTTACGCTTATTCCAAGCTACCTTCGCTTGTGCAACGCCCCGCCACTTTTCGGTGGTGAATGCTATCTTCCGAGATTTTGGAAGTTCATGGAGGTATTTCGGATGATTTTTGCGTTTGGCGAAGCACCTAGACACCTAAGACAATGTTTTCGTGCAGGAGTCCAACATGAAGCTTCATCCGTGGAAGTGTTATTTTGGCATGACGGAAGGTATTTTGTTGGCACATCGAGTTTCAAGAGGATTGCAGTAGTAGATAAGGAGAAGGTGGCAGTTATAGCTGAGATGGACGCACCCCAAACGGTGAGGCAGGTGCGTGCCTTTGTAGGACTGGTAGGATATTACAGGAGGTTCATCAAGGATTTTGCTAAGAAGGCAGCCTTGCTGACCCAATTGACCAAGAAGGATACACCTTTCGAATGGACGGCTGCAAGACAGGAGGCTTTTCAGCAGCTGAAGGACAGCCTGGTGAGCGCACCCACGTTACAGCCGCCAGATTGGGAGAAACCGTTTCATGTATACGTGGATGTGTCCGCTTATGCCATTGGGACCATCTTAAGCCAGAAGGACGAGAAGAAACGGGACCATCCGATTTTCTATGCCGAGAAGAAACGGACCATCTTAAGCCGAAGGACGAGAAGAACTACTCAACCACAGAGCGAGAGGGTCTTGGTATCATTTACTCCTGTAAGAAGTTTAGACACTATCTGCTTGCTTGCAAAGTGACGTTTCATGTTGACCATTTTGCGTTGAAGTACCTTGTAAACAAGCCAGATTTGTCAGGAAGGATTGCCAGGTGGGTACTACTGCTGCAAGAGTTTGATTATGACGTAGAAACTAGGCCAGGGAAGCAGCATCAGAATGCTGATTTCATTTCTCGTCTGAAAACTGGAGAGCGACTTGAAGCCACAGATGACCGATTTCCTGACGAGGAGTTGGTTGCCACGGCCTGGGTCGAAGGGGGAGGACGTGAGCATGTTGTGGACGGCCTAAGCATTGATCAGCAAGCCTTGTTGCCAGCAGAGAGGTCAAATGAGCAAGAAGGGAGCGCCAGTGCGTGAAAGGCCGCAGCAGACAACTGGAACCGAGAGGGATAAAAGGGCGCCAGTATGGGCGCGAGGAGGAGGCTGGAATGCTCCTCAAGGGTGAGCAGTCAGGAGGCTGCAAGTGGAGGCCAGCGTTGGCAAAAGAAAGAAGAAACGGACATGGGAGCGCCGTGCAAAAGAAAAGGCGCCCCCACTTGGCGAGGTCGGCTGCGCCATGGGGCCGAGGAGGAGAAGGCCCTAGGGAGGTAGGTGCGCCAGAGGGCGAGGAAGGAGATGCATCCCATGAAGCTTGAGCAAAACGGATATGGGAGCGCTGGGAAAAGAAAAGGCGCCCCACTTGGCGAGGTCAAGCCAGGCGCCATGGGGCCGAGGAGGAGAAGGCCCTAGGGAGGTAGGTGCGCCAGAGGGCGAGGAAGGAGATGCATCCCATGAAGCTTGAGCAAAACGGCAGGAGAAGAAAATGGCGATTCATGGGAAATCACTCATGAGGTGGCCATGGGGTGCAAACAGCGAGGAGGTCGCCATGGGAGCACGAGCTGGACCTGGACACGAGGCTAGACCAGCAGGAATGGAAGAACCGAACGTTGTTGGAGGAGGAGCATGCAAAGGCCGCAGCTCAAAACTTGCAAAGATGGACAAAGCGGGAGAAACTGGATTTGTGGATGGAACAACGCCGCTGGGGCTGCTGGCGAGCTGGCAGGAGGCGACGTGGTATGCGTGGAAGGAGGAGATTGAACGTGAGGGGCGTTCATGCCCAAGGTATCTCTGAATGGTGAGGTACGAAATTTTCTAGAGCATGGAATCATGCCCGATGGTTTGTCTAGGGAGGGCGAGCTGTTTTTCCACAAGACAGCCCCTTATTGCCTACGGATGGGGTCTTGTACAAGCTTGGTCCGAGAGAAGATTCGCGATGTCCGGAAATTAGAGAAGCGCTTTTGGTCATGTGTTTTACATGCGTAAGAGGCTGGTGGTCATTATTCGACGCAAATCACCGTGAAGAAGGTCTTGGATGTGCTGGTGGCTACAATGCGAGGGATGTGGGAATTTATTAGGAGGTGTGATGCGTGTCGAGGGTTGGAAGGCCCACTTTGTCAACACAAAGGGCCTCTCACCTACATACTACCTTTGGCACCATTTGAGAAGTGGGTATAGATTTTGTAGGTCCAATCAAGCCACCCACACAATGGACAAGGAAGCAATATATCTTGGTGGCTACGGACTATTGTACAAAGATGGTGGAGGTCAAGCAACAAGAAGGACGACGACCGCAGAGCAAGTTTCTCTTGAGAACATTATAACGAGGTATGGATGTCCTTTTGAGTTGGTCTGATGGGAACTCATTTCTCAACTCGTGATCGAGACTCACCACCTACTTCAACATTCGGCATCGAAAGACAACTCCTTACAATCCCAAAGCGAATGGTTTGACGGAGAAAACGAATGGGCTGTTGTGTACAATCTTGACCAAGGTAATCGTGACTCACATGTATGATTGGGACACTAAGCTACATTCGCTATGGGGGCTTACGGTGATGCAGAGAAGGTGACAACCAAGAAGACCCCTTATTATTTAACATATGGCATGTCTCCGTGATGCTGTGAGAATTTGAAGTACCTACCTATAGAATCATGGAGGATGAGCGATGATCAGAAGATAGCCGTAGCTAGACTAGAGTCTTTCATAGAGCATGAGGAACGAGGGAAGATGCTTTAGAAGAAACTCAAATAATTCAGGAGCTTAGAAAGGATAGGCATGATGGGAAGTTGAGGAAGCAAGAAGCTATCATGGCGGGATTTGGTTCTTCTATATGATAGCCGATATATGGACTTCCTGTGGAAGCTTAGATTGAGATGGATGGGACCTTATGAGGTGGCAGTATGAGAATGGATCCGCAACCACGCAGCCGGATGGGGATTTCGCCAACTAGAGTGAATGGGTGGAAGGTTAAGAAGTACCTTCACTGAGTTCCGTTGTTTGCGAGGACGCAAACAGTGAGGAGGGGAGTATGTGGAACGCAAAAGTTTGGGCAACAAGCTTAAATGAGTTTGCTTTGAACAGCCCACACTTTTGCTAGAAATGGTTTGGTGAAGACATGCAAGGAAATTTTTGCTCCTTTTGAGCGGAGTTGTAGGACCATGTCGGAAGGCAGAGAGGATATGGAAAAGAAACGGGTCAAAACGACCTCCGGTGAGGAGAAAGGTAACCTACATGAGTGGTAGGAGGTGTCCTACCACCGTAGGAGAAACTCCTACCATGGTAGACGAGGGTAGGAGAGATCCTACCACCGTAGGAGGATGACCGCTAGTGTTTTGATCACCTAGGAATAGCTCCTACCATGGTAGGAGAGGGTAGGAAGGTATCCCACCGTAGGAGAAACTCCTACCGTGGTAGGAGAAAGGGAAAACGCCTACCATGGTAGGAGGATGTCCTACCACCAGGAGATAGGTTTCTAAGGAAAGTAGCTTATGTTTTAGGCAGGATAGGCTTGCTATATATAGAGTCTTTTAGTGGACTAGATAAATAGGCCAAAATAGGTAATTAAGAAATTAGAGGCTAATTTTCGTAATTAGAAATTAGAAAAATAGGGAAATGGTATTTTAGTATAAGGAAATTAGGAAACTAACATCAATGGTGGGAAAGGGCCACGTGGCACACATCCAAGGGCAGGATAGAATGGTAGTTACTTTTCTAACCCTTGGGTGACTTATAAAAGTGGTCAGTGCCCGCAGGAGGCCACAACTCGAAACTTGAAGAGACGGCCTCACACAGAAGGCGCCGCCACACCTCAAGCTGCCCAAGGCCCCATACAGCAACGCGCCGCACACGCGCCTGAGGAGGAGCATGCAAAACGGCCGCAGCTCAAAACTTGCAAAGATGGACAAAGCGGGAGAAACTGGATTTGTGGATGGAACAACGCCGCCTGGGGCTGCTGGCGAGCTGGCAGGAGGCGACGTGGTATGCGTGGAAGGAGGAGATTGAACGTGAGGGGCGTTCATGCCCAAGGTATCTCTGAATGGTGAGGTACGAAATTTTCTAGAGCATGGAATCATGCCCGATGGTTTGTCTAGGGAGGGCGAGCTGTTTTTCCACAAGACAGCCCCTTATTGCCTACGGATGGGGTCTTGTACAAGCTTGGTCCGAGAGAAGATTCGCGATGTCCGGAAATTAGAGAAGCGCTTTTGGTCATGTGTTTTACATGCGTAAGAGGCTGGTGGTCATTATTCGACGCAAATCACCGTGAAGAAGGTCTTGGATGTGCTGGTGGCTACAATGCGAGGGATGTGGGAATTTATTAGGAGGTGTGATGCGTGTCGAGGGTTGGAAGGCCCACTTTGTCAACACAAAGGGCCTCTCACCTACATACTACCTTTGGCACCATTTGAGAAGTGGGTATAGATTTTGTAGGTCCAATCAAGCCACCCACACAATGGACAAGGAAGCAATATATCTTGGTGGCTACGGACTATTGTACAAAGATGGTGGAGGTCAAGCAACAAGAAAGGACGACGCAGAGCAAGTTTCTCTTGAGAACATTATAACGAGGTATGGATGTCCTTTGGAGTTGGTCTGATGGGAACTCATTTCTCAACTCGTGATCGAGACTCACCACCTACTTCAACATTCGATCGAAAGACAACTCCTTACAATCCCAAAGCGAATGGTTTGACGGAGAAAACGAATGGGCTGTTGTGTACAATCTTGACCAAGGTAATCGTGACTCACATGTATGATTGGGACACTAAGCTACATTCAAGTGGGCTTACAGACAGCAGAGAAGGTGACAACCAAGAAGACCCCTTATTATTTAACATATGGCATGTCTCCGTGATGCTGTGAGAATTTGAAGTACCTACCTATAGAATCATGGAGGATGAGCGATGATCAGAAGATAGCCGTAGCTAGACTAGAGTCTTTCATAGAGCATGAGGAACGAGGGAAGATGCTTTAGAAGAAACTCAAATTCAGGAGCTTAGAAAGGATAGGCATGATGGGAAGTTGAGGAAGCAAGAAGCTATCATGGCCGGGATTTGGTTCTTCTATATGATAGCCGATATATGGACTTCCTGGAAGCTTAGATTGAGATGGATGGGACCTTATGAGGTGGTGGCAGTATGAGAATGGATCCGCAACCACGCAGCCGGATGGGGATTTGCCAACTAGAGTGAATGGGTGGAAGGTTAAGAAGTACCTTCACTGAGTATCTGTTGTTTGCGAGGACGCAAACAGTGAGGAGGGGAGTATGTGGAACGCAAAAGTTTGGGCAACAAGCTTAAATGAGTTTGCTTTGAACAGCCCACACTTTTGCTAGAAATGGTTTGGTGAAGACATGCAAGGAAATTTTTGCTCCTTTTGAGCGGGAGTTGTAGGACCATGTCGGAAGGCAAAGGATATGCAGGAAAAGAAACGGGTCAAAACGACCTACTGGTGAGGAGAAAGGTAACCTACATGAGTGGTAGGAGGTGTCCTACCACCGTAGGAGAAACTCCTACCATGGTAGACGAGGGTAGGAGAGATCCTACCACCGTAGGAGGATGACCGCTAGTGTTTTGATCACCTACCAGTAGGAATAGCTCCTACCATGGTAGGAGAGGGTAGGAGAGATCCTACCACCAGAGAAACTCCTACCGTGGTAGGAGAAAGGGAAAACGCCTACCATGGTAGGAGGATGTCCTACCACCGTAGGAGATAGGTTTCTAAGGAAAGTAGCTTATGTTTTAGGCAGGATAGGCTTGCTATATATAGAGTCTTTTAGTGGACTAGATAAATAGGCCAAAATAGGTAATTAAGAAATTAGAGGCTAATTTTCAGAATTAGAAATTAGAAAAATAGGGAAATTGGTATTTTAGTATAAGGAAATTAGGAAACTAACATCAATGGTGGGAAAGGGCCACGTGGCACACATCCAAGGGCAGGATAGAATGGTAGTTACTTTTCTAACCCTTGGGTGACTTATAAAAGTGGCAGTGCCCGCAGGAGGCCACAACTCGAAACTTGAGGAGACTCCGCCAGAAGGCGCCGCCACACCTCAAGCTGCCCAAGGCCCCATACAGCAACGCCCGACACGCGCCTGTTGAGGAGGAGAAGGAGGCAAGCTCAGCAAGGAGGCGAAATCCAGCGCCCAAGAGAGGAAGAAGGAGGAAAAGAGGAAGAAGAGAAGGGAGAAGAAGGTTGGGGCGCAACCCAACACTTGCCAAGCTCGTGAGGGTGCCTAGGAGGGTGGAGCGTGGCAAGATTGCTAGGAAACCGTGCAGGAAGGGCTCCTAAATTGCCGTGGTGTAAGAGTCCGTGGGGAATTTTGTTGAGCTTTCTGCAGGAGAAATCGGGGTTTTGAGGGACGCCAAGGTGTAAGGGCTGAGGAGGAGAGCAAGGCAAGGACCTTTGAGCTGTGAGCAAGAGCAAATCACCGAGGAGGAGAAACGCTTGCAAGGATAAGAAGTCGGTGAGCCGCAGGAATTGCAGGAGAGGCATCACTTTTCTTCAATTTCGTGCAAGTACTAACCAAGGAGGCCATGACCAAGCCTACCATGACCAAGGGCAAGGAGGTAGTAGCTAAGGAAGGAGCGTCCACCAAGGGAGGTGGCGCAGGAGCGCAAGAGGTCTAAGGTGGAGGATCGACCTGAGGGTGGAAATTTGACATGCCCTTATTTACGTGCTATGTGCCAGCTATCCTCTAGAGACCTTTCGACTTTCGACCTTGGGCAGCAGAGGAGAATATTCAGCTAGAGTGGGTGTATGGGCGACATTGGTCTTACACCAACCTTGAATTGATAGAAGAGTGTTTTGCTAATTTGCAGACGGAAGAGGAATTGGCCGCCTTACCGGATAGAAACGACGGACGGATCCACGGTGTTGGACCGTAAGGAGCATACGCTGTATATGGCAGCCGGATAGCGAGGATAGCGGAATCACGTTGATGGAAGGAACGAGTGGAGGCAAGCGTGCATCAACGGCGGATCTTCCCAAGGGAGCCCTTACACTTATGCAAGGGGCATGAAGGCTAAGTCTAAGAACGGTTGGACGGACCAAATCTTGGAGCCCAAGTGGAGATTGTTCACAAGAATTGTTTTGGGCTTGGTGAGCAATCCAAGGGTGTCATATTTCAGCACTACCTTCCTCCATTTTCTATGGAAGATCACTCAAGGAGCGAAGCCGGATTGGGGCTCATCATGTATGAAGCATACACCTACCACCGGAAAAGTTGTCAAAACCCAACGCGTTGGATGAAGATGCCCAAGGCCATGCTATCTTAGCACTTATCTAGTGCATTTGTGGGAAGTAGAGGGCTACTCACAAGTAAGGAGTTGGATGATTCCAAGCATCCCTTTAACATTGTGTACTTACGCCTGTGAGAGGGACAGGAGTGCTTGGTGCTTTGCGCTAAAGGAGGTGCCGCAGCACCACCGGACATTATTGCCGGAAGGAATCCTCCAAAGATAGGCCGAGGATGTGCAGGAGGACTTGCAAGGAGAAGTTGTAGGGGATTTGAAGTTTGGACCGAAGATGCGGAGATGGAAGGTAGGATAGATCCTACCATGGTGAATCCCGCCTGCGAGGGTGGGAGGTGTTCCCAGGTGGTTTGGGACCCCTTCGTCCTCATGACAAGGCCTACAGGAATTAGTCCTACCACGGTAGGAAGTAGTCCTACTGGAGCACCTCCTACCACGGTAGGAGGGAAAGGAAGTCACGGTTTGGAAGCTCCCAAGAGGAGATAAGAAGGCAACCGGCCCCTGCTAGGTGGGCGAGGATGGAGTCACGGGAGGAGTTGCCCACCAAGTGATGAGCGGGAGCTCATCATAGGGAAGCAAGGGATGTAAGATCCCATGAGCAAGGCAAAGGCCTTGAGTCTCCGGAGGTAAGAAAGGAGACTTAGACATGTTGGAGGAGATGCGCATAGGGGAGATGTTCAAGAAGGTAGATGTAGGAGCCGCCAAGAGGAGAGTTGAATTCTTGAAGACGGAGGCGGAGAAGACAAGGACCTACCAAGCAAGGGAAATTGCGGTAGGCGGAAACCCAAGGCAGGAGGATGTTATGAGGATGGAAGCTCAAGTGGAGCACTTGGAAAAGAGTCTTGAAACAAGGCCAGGAGGCAAACAATCATATTCGGAGAACAAGGCTCTTACCAAGCAATTGGCAGCTCGAGAGGAGAAGGTGGAGCAACTTGCTCACATGGTGCGCACATGGAAAAGAAGGCAAGACAAGCAAGTGCTGCTAATGGAGGAAAGGTCAAGACGAGAGCAATCTCGCAAAGAAATGAGGGCAAGACAAAGGCAAGTAGGCACATGAGCGGGTCATAGTGCCGTGAAGATTAGTGACATGGAAAAGGAGCTGGGAGAAATCCACGAGGCTGGAATTGAAGGAAGAAGAGCTGGAAGAACGGACACATTTTGTCCAAAGATTGGAAATGGAACGAGAAGTCCAAAGAACGGAGAATGCACAACTCCCTAGGAGGATAGGGGAGTTGGAGGAAGAAATGGCAAAGGAGAAAGGCCATGAGGCGGTGCAAAGATATGTTGGCGGCGGAGAGAGATTTCGGGCTGATTATGCCCTACAAGAGAGATTGATCCGCCAACCGCAATGAGAGGACGGAGAATGTGGCTCTCCATGTCAAGACCGGTGAGCTGGCCTTGAGCGAGATGCTTACAAAAGCAAGTGTGAGCATGGAGTATGGCTTGAGGATTACGAAGAATTGGAGATGGCACAACAACGATTTGCAGCCCATCTTCACAACAAGGTGCTCAAGGCCACTAACGAGTTGTTGCGACTTGCTGAAAGGAGGATGTTGGGACCTCATGACGATGATAGGGAGGCCCTCATGCAAGTCCAACCGGAAGCCTTAGACTTGGAGAGTGTCCCAAGCAACAGGGTGGAGAAACTTCGCACTGTGGAGAAGTGAAGCGGAGAAGCTGCAGGTGGAGAGAATCACCTGTGAAGGGGTAAGGAAGAAGAAATGACTGTAGGAACTCCTACTGGTAGGAGAAGGTCCTACCATGGTAGGAGGGCCGGAAGAAGCGGATTCAAAGGTGCTAGCATGGATTTGACGGGAGGCGAGTACCTTGGCCCTTGCAGAAAGAAGGAAGAGGGGTTGATCTTGCAGAATGGAGCAAGAATCACAAGGAGAAGACCAACCTCCTAACATGGGTGCAAGGAGCTCACTTGCTCCACAAGTGAGAGGAAGAGGAGAAGTCGAGGATGAGCCAAGGCTAAGAGAGCCCGGCTATTTTATTGGAGGAAGGAACTCAAGATAGGCATCAAGATAAGGAAGGGATTCATAAGAAGTCCTTAAATTAGCTTGAAGACATGGGGCAAGATGCCACTTGGGAAGACTTTTCTTTAGAGGAGGACAGCATTAATGCTTGTCACCCAAAGAGAGTGTGTTGACTAGCTAGATAGGAATGTTGACAGAGCCATTAAGGCTCACATAGGTGAATTTGCTAGAATAGAATTTTACCCAAGATGCTTGGATGTCGAACTTAAATCAGGGATACACTAAAATAAGGAGGCAAAGGCTGTGAGGGCGCTGTGGGAGGCTGTATGTGAGGACCTCCCTATAAAAGGAGGGAGCTTGTGAAGTAAAATTATCGTGTCTTGCGCCCCATCCTCCCGAGTCCTTCACTTTGTGTGCAGTGAATTTCGTCCGCAAGCCAACGCAGGTCCGGTAGAGAGGAGAACGCGGTCGGAGGCCGGGTGGAGGGCTTGCTCTTTGCAGCGCCCGCTAGCCGCCCCTTGTGAATGGTTGTGTGAATTGTTTTGCTTTGAGTGTGTGGCGATGCTCAAGGAACTCGGCTTGAGGGTAGACCGCAGGAAAGACTCGGAGGTTCTCGCCGTCTGCAAACCACATAGCAACCGCCCAAGGAAGAACTCGTTAATTTCCGGACCCTGTTAAGGGCGAGTTGGAATTAATGAGCCAGCAATTGGTGTTAGAGTAGGAGATTGTGGAGGAAGGAAGGGTAGATGAGTAGAGAAGAAGAGGGCGTTGTTGATTGAGAGAGTTGTGAGGAGGATTAGAGTGTAGGAAAACTAAGGCCACAGAGCCTAAGGGACGAATCCCAACTGCAAGTAAGAGGGCGCCCGTGTGGAGAAGAGTGTCTTAGGAGTAGGGACGGTTGCGGTGTGGGTCGGGGTCCTGGCGCCCGTGATAGACACCTTGTCATAAGACGAACTGCAATTGTGTGGTGTCGCTGTAGGTTGAGGTTTGGTGAGTTTACAAAGACGCGAGCTGTAGAGGGAGCGTGAGAGGGCGCCTTGCTTGTTTAGAAGGCTGAGGTAGTGCGTAGTTGCAGGTAGTGACGGATTTCTCAAGATTCGACTGTTCCCCAAGTCTCATGGGATGAAACCCAACGTACGAAACGACAGTGGGATAAGTGTGGCCGCCAGAGGGTGCATCTCGGAAGCCCCGGGATCTGCCTCCCACATCAGCCTACCGGCGTAGTTTGGCAGCCTACGGTGGTAGTCTGCCAGCCTACCGCCCTTTCGGACTGCCATTCTATCTTGCTTGGGGGTCGTTTTAACCCGTTCTTTTTCCTGGGATGTCCCCTTCGACTTCCTAACAATATCCTACAACTCCAGCTTCAAGGTTCTCAGAAAATTTTCTGGCATGCTCCTCTTCAATTGTTTTTAGCCAAAAAAAATCAAACTTGTTTGTTTTCTGGCTCTTTTGGACTGCTTGCCCAAACTTTTGCGTTCCACAGGGCGCTTAACTCCGGAGTTTTTATACTTTGGTATCCAACACACCAAATTACCATATGCACCATCTTGCAAAATAAATTGTACTGATCCCGTGTTGAGATCCTCACCAAGCTCCTTACCAACATTTCTCCTTGGCGAACTCCTCCACCAACTTTCGTTTCAGCCCACCTTGCTGCCCAATTCTCCTCGCGGCCACCACAACGGCCTCCCTTCACGTCCACTTGCAGCCCTACTGCAAATTCCGCCTTCATGACGTACACCCCTTTGCGATTCCTTCACCATGTTGCAGCCCATCTGCAATACTGCCTTCCTGTGGCTGTGCCTCCATCTTGCAAATGACTAGCATTTGGTGCACCATAACTTCAGCTCTCTTCCCAGTCTTTTTCATCCTTTGCCTTGAAGGAGTCGACCCTCCTGCAATACATGCTTGGCACTCTCCAATTCCCCTTCCTTCACTCCCAAAATTCGGCGGAGATCTCTTGATTCCCTTTCCAAATCACGGACCTCAAAGCTTGGGCGGCCATTACCTTCTCATGTGCCTCAACACGCTCTTGTGCCACCTTTGCTTGCTATGCTTGAGCTTGCTTCCTCTCTTCTTCCTTCAGCAGCCTGTGATTATGCTCCGACCTCTTCTCCCATGTATCCTTCAAATGGGCGACTTGCTTGACTTGTGCTTCACGGGCGGCTACCTGCTTGGTCAAAACCTTATTCTCCCTCATGCGGTCGAACACTTCTTGCTGACTGGCTTCAAGGTTTTTCTCCAAGGTTTCCACCTTGGACTCCATCTCCATAGCTTCTTCCTGTAGTTGAGATTCCACTCGCCTATCCGCAACTTCCGTGCTTGGTATGTGCTTGTCTTCTCCGCCTCCATCTTCAAGAAGCCGACCCTTCTCTCGCCGCTCTATATCGATCTTGCTGAACATTTCCCCTATGCGCAGCATCTCCTCCAAAGAACCCAAATCTCCTTCTTTGCTCACAGGTGCTATAAGGCCTTTGCCTTTCTCCTGGGATCTTACATCCCTCACTTCCTCATGACGAGCCCTTGGCTTGTTGTTTGATGGGGTAGCTTTTCCCACCGTGGCTCCATCCGCTCGCCCACCTCTCGGGGTCGGTTGCCTTCTCACCTCCTGCCTAGGAGCCTCCAAACCATGTCCTCCCCTTTCTCCTAGCGTGGTAGGAGTTGCTCCTACCTCCGTAGGTCTGTGTCCTACCGTGGTAGGTCTTCCTCCTACCACCGTGGGGTTGTCTCCTACCACGGTAGGACTACCTCCTACCACCGTAGGTTCCCTTATGAAGGAGCGGGTTGGGTCCCATACCACTGTGGGCACACCTCCTACCCTCGTAGGTGTGACTCCTACCGTGGTAGGAGTTGTTCCTATCATAGTAGGCACCTATCCTCCTTCCATCTCATCGCTCTCTCTGGCCCAAATCTCGAGCCTATCTGCGGCTTCCTCATGTGTCTCCCCCAGAGGAGCTCCTTCCACGCCTCGTACCTTGCCCTTGTTCTCACCACATGGTCCTTACACCTTGGCTCCTCAAACCCCAACTCCTCCTGCTGTGGGTTGCAAAGAAAACTCCTCCAAGAGTAATCTACACCTCCTTACACTTGTGGCAGCAATTTGGAAGCTCTCCCTCCACGTTTTCCTTTCGTTCCTGCCACGCTCCACCCTCCTAGAGAAAGAGGCTAGATACCACCTCTCACTACATTGCAACAAAATTGCAATAAGACTGTAACACGACTGTAACAAGATGGAGGGTTGGTTTCCAACCCTGAGTGTTACAAGGGGCCCAAAAAGTGTAACAAGACCCCAAGATTTTAACATAATTGCAACAAGGGGGGGTTCAAATCTTAACAAAAAGTGTAACATAGGCTGCCCTTTCTAGTAGAGTCAGGTGATCGGTGGATTTGATGCCAGAACTGCCGTTGACAAAACAGGGAAATCGTCACTGCATGGTGATGATTGAGCACTTCTCCAAGTGGGTGGAGGTAGCGTTTCTGCCTCAGAGGACCTCACACTACACCAGTACAGCCTTTCTGCAGTGTGTGCTGAGCAGATTCGGGAGCTGTGCAGAGGTGCTCACTGATCAGGGCAACAAATACAGAGGCGAATTTCAGACGTTGCTGGACAGAAGTTTGATTGACCACAGGAAGACATCTCGGGATCATCCTCAAGCTCATGGTCTGGCAGAGAGGTTGGTTCAGACATTCAAGGATGCTCTCAGGAAGTACTGTATCACTGTGGAACCCAAGTGCTGGGATGAGTTGCTCCCTTATATTGTGTTGGGTTATAGAGTCGGCAGTACCTTTGGGAACCTT
>VJWM01000304.1:0-106272 GCA_010909165.1 Anthoceros angustus | reverse complement strand
GTAATTCCAGCTCAATAGCGTATATTTAAGTTGTTGCAGTTAAAAAGCTCGTAGTTGGATCTTGGGGTGGGGTGGCTGGTCCGCCTCTTTGGGTGTGTACTGGTGACCTCATCCTTCTGGGGGCGCTCCTGGTCTTAATTGCCTGGGAGTCGACGATGTTACTGAAAAATTAGAGTGCTCAAAGCATGCCTTATGCTCTGAATACATTAGCATGGAATAACAGGATAGGACTCTGGTCCTATTGTGTTGGTCTTCAGGATTGGAGTAATGATTAATAGGGACAGTTGGGGGCATTCGTATTTCATTGTCAGAGGTGAAATTCTTGGTTACCTTGAAGGAAGCGAACATCGCGAGAACCCGTGGGGCGAGATTCATCACAAAGGCCGATGGCGATTCCACGAGGATGTTATAGTGCGGGAACGGTCACTACTCAAGCGAATGAACCTCGGAAGCAAATGGGTTATGTGCCCTTTGCGGTATGTAAGGTGGGACATAAGATGGGGGATCGGATGCAGGGAGTGGTTGATGACACCGACATGACCAGTCGGGTTCCACGTTTGCAAGATGTACGTTTATTGTAACAAAACTCTGCATCATCAAGATGATCAGCCGAATCTCTCTGATCAATCTGCACATAGTGCCTCAAGTATTCTTCTTGGATTCGGTTGACTCGCTCAACCATCAGTAACTGGATGGTATGCAAGACTCATGCATAACTGCACATTCAAACTTCTCATCAAGTGTTGCCAGAATTCTCCTGTGAATCTTAGATCTCTATCACTCACAATCTGCACGGGCAAGCCATGATACTTGTACACATACTTCTTGAACAAGTTGTCACTCACTTCTTGGTGGGGATGAAGTGCGCTTGCCTGGTGAACCTATCCACCACTGTCATGATAGTTGTATAACCATTATTGGGAGGCAAAGGCGACGAAGTCCATAGAAATACTTTTCCATGGCCCTCTTGGAATAGGTAGGGGCTGTAACAAACCTCTTGGTTTAGCCTGTTCTACCTTATCCTGCTGACAAACAGCACATGCCTTGACATAGTCTAATGTATCTTGATACATTCCTCGCCAGTAAAACAGCTTCTTCAACTTCTCATAAGTTGAATCACCTCCACTGACCAGACTTGGCACATCATGACATTCGAAGTAACTTCTTCTTCAAGCCTCAGAGTTAGGAATCACAACTCTCTTGCTTTGTATATCAACAAACCATCTCGAGTTTGAACTTGCTTCCTCTCTCACCCCATTCATCCGTCCCACTCGTGATCTTGAGATAAGCTTCCTTAATCTCTTTGTGAGTATCCACAGCTCAATCACACTTGCCATTGCCTTCACCCTTGACTTGCGACTCAACGATCGCAACCTTATTCTCCTTTCCAGGTTTATATTTTAGAGTCACATCATACATAGCTAGGAAATCCTGCCATCTAGCTTGTCTCGCATTCAACTTCAATTGGTTGGAGAAGTATGTAATCGATATTATCATACAAGACAAAAGACCTACCCAAGAGATAGTCTCCAAGCCTTTAGACGGTGGATGCCATTTCCTTCTCATAGGTGGGATACTTCATCTCATAAGGATGCAACTTCCTTGACTCAAAAGCTAACGGCTTTTGGTCCTACATCAAAACTCCACCTATAGCCATGTCCGAGGCATCACAATACACTTCTACATCTTTCTTGGGGTCATACATTCCCAACACCGAGTAGTACTCAACTTCTCTTTCAAGTATTCAAAGGTGCTTGACAATCAAAGATCCCACTTCCAAGCTTTTGATGTCTTCAAGAGGTCGCTTATGCTATCTTAGCAAACATATGTACAAACCTCATACGAAGCCAAACCCATAAAGCTCACCTCATGAATGTTCCGAGGCTGCCAATCTTGAATGGCTTTAACTTTATCAGATCCATCCCGATGCCCTCGCGAGACAATAAAACCTAAGAATGGAATCCTTCTGACGAAATCACACTTCTTGATTGCCAAGAACAAAGAATTCTCTCTTAGTCTCTTTAGCACCTTCCTCAAGTGTTCAACATGTTCCTCCAAGGTATGAAACACGATAATTTTGCAAGGGGGGGAATATACAAACCCTCTTCTTTTGGGGTCGGACCTCTTGACCAAACACCGCCATCAAAATAGCCTTTTACGCCAAAACATCACCCCATTCCGGGGTACATACACTTACACATCAAATGTTTACCAGCTTGCCTCCACTACAATGACCCATCGTATACCGGCGCCTAATGTGTCTATCACAACACTCAAGCCTTGTACTATTTTGTGGGGAACTACCGTGGACTATCTATACAAAAAAAAATGGATCTTTCACCAATCCAATGTTTTGAGTCTACTTTAGAATGGAGGAATATGACGGGCTACGTTGTGACTCATCCGGCTCGAGGATCTCGAATCCAACACCATTGCTAAATTACATTCTGCTCCACCAACACCATAATTATGGAAGATCCCTTCGTGAAATTGACATTCCTTAAAAGAGGATTTAAACCCTAGGTCTTCAAAATGACATTAGCCTCTTTATTCCATCCACAATCGAAAGTGCATTCTTTCCATTGACATGATAGAGAGCCTATCTAGGCGCCGCCGCCAGCGCCTCCGTGATGTGTTCATGGACACCATTCAATAAATTCATATCAAAACTAAACATGGTTATACTTTGGAAAGAAACAAAAGTTGTGTGTGAACGCCGACATGGCGGGCCCACAACGATCGACAAAACGGTAAACTTTAAAACGAGCACATGCAAGCGGTTACGCCGGAATGGTCCTCATGGGGACCAATCAGAACTCATACCCTTGAGCCAACGAATGTATGACCACTTCTAAGTTCCACATGCGCCCACTTGGGGTCATCAAAACCATTGTTCTTGCCCATGGACTTGGCGCTGTTCTCCCCAACTCCGCCTCATCAAGCACTTGCGTAAGCGTGGCACCGTGGTCGTAGCCGCTTTTTGGTTTACGAGGACGCTCACGCCCCGTTTTGGCTTTCACGGTTTGAATCATTGCCTTTATCAAACAAGTAACACATTCCCTCAACCATTTGAATGTATGTTTCAAATTGAATGAGCAAAATATGACATCTTTCACATGTCAAATCACAATGTACAGCCTTGGTCGATCGCAAAGATGGTGTCCAGGATCAAGCACATGCCTGTGAGCTATGACCTGCAATACAATGGTCGGCCTTCAATGAGCTCCATAAAATGGAAGAAACTTGAGTGAGCCGTAGCTCTCTTCACCATTTGATTCTTTTATAATTTGAGACCATTAATATAATATTACGAGTAATTTCAAACTCGCGATCAACGATTGAAAGATATTTGCTATGATTTTGGGTTTAAAACTACAAATTCTTAACTATACTGGCCAAAATAAGGACTCGTGAATGCGTCCTTAAGGACAGAATCCTTTAATTTAAAGGATGCCCTTGAAAAGGGGCGAAGTTGGTGTGCATGTGGAGTAGAGGAATTGACCTCACGACCTACTACTTACTGAATTTCCTATCCAACCGCTTAAGTAACCACCCCAAGCCACAAATCATTTGAACCGCTAATTATTTATTTTATCAAAGGCAGCCCATGGGGAGGGCGTGCATGGGGAGGGCGCCGGCCCATGGGCGTGGATGGGGAGGGCGCCGCCGGCCGGCGCCCATGGGAGGGCGCATGGGGAGGCGCCGGCCGCCCATGGGAGGGCGCAGGCATGGGAGGATGCCGGGCCGCGCCCATGGGAGGGCATGCATGGAAGGGCGCCGCCAGCCAAAGATCCTCTTTATGGATGCGATTTTGAAATTCTTCTCTCATGCCACGATTGCACCCATTTTCGAAAAACCTATGAACTTACTTTCATTAATGCATCAGACAATGTGCAACTTCTCAAGAATATAGGCATGGGTACACCAAAAAAATGTGGAACATAACATTACTTTGAGGTTTGGGCCTGGTTTTGAGGGGAACTAATCCCACTTACTCTATATATTTTAAAAATATTTTAAAGCAACAGCCCCGATTTGGTTAACTTGTATGGTATTGAAATAGTGTGCATGAAGTACAAGGCCTTTGTGTTCTGAGGGCGGTCATTTGCTTTGAAGGACTTCACGCCCCACCCTGGATCGATGTAGTGGAATGCAAATGGAAACATGACCTTGTGACAAGGGCTTGCATTCATTGCGGTGACAACCATGTGGGCGGTCAGAAAATCGAATGAAGGTGCTTCAAAGAGGGTTCCATTTGCATATCAACTGAACTGGCGTCAGATACTCTATCACATACGCCAAGGACATTGTCCGTGGGAAGTGAGAACGACGACTCAGGAACTTTGACCTAAACCCCAAACTCCGGGAGGGAAAGGGCGCCGGCGCCCTTTCCCCGCACACTGTATATGCCCAAAGTGTAGTATACAAACGACTACTCGGGTCTTCTTTTGGTGTTTTTACATATAGTGCCCTAGTTGAAGGGCAGTATTTATGTGCGTAACACCGGCAAGAATGGTCAACTACATAGGTTCAATTATGTAGGAAATCGATGTGTTGTGGAAAGCCTAAACCCTTCACATGCCTTTACCGCTCATAAAAACAATGCAACCAATGGTGTGACACCATGATTTTGTGATAAATTTTCAGAGCATGCCATGACATGCTAGTTTTAGACCCATCAGAAACCCTCTTCGAAGGATAAAAGCCAGTAAACCCCCATCGGGTATATTCCCCCCCTTGCAAAATTATCGTGTTATGACTATAGATCAAAATATCATCCAGATCGATTACAACACACTTGTCTACCAGATCTATGAATATGGTATTCATAAGAGTCTGAAATGTGGCAGGTGCATTAGTAAGTCCAAATGGCATGACAAGAAACTCAAAAGATCCATACCTTGTTCTACATGCTGTTTTGTACTCATGCCCCTAAGCAATCCTGATCTGATAGTACCCTGCCATCAGATCCAGCATGGTGAAATACTTGGCACCCTTCAACCTGTCAAACATATCATCCATTCTCGACAAAGGATATGCATTCTTGATTGTAATCTGATTCAAAGCTCTGTAATCCACACACAATCTGAGTCCTCCATTCTTTTTGCGCGTGAACAATACAGGCGCACCAAAAGGAGACTTAGAAACTCTGACATATCCCTTTGCCAACAGGTTGGATAGTTGTCGCTGAGCTCTTGCAACTCATCCAATGACAATCTATACGGTGCTCTGAAGGAGGCGACTCGGCTTCAATTCAATCTCATGATCTACTACCGAGACTAAATGGTGGCAACTCATCCGCATCAAATCCTTGAACTCATCCAAGATTGTACTTCTTTTGGGATGTCTTTCACCTGTGGAATCTTCTTCTAGACCATCCTCTAGTCCTTGGAGTACAACTAAGTATAGCTCCTTCTTTTCCCGAGATCCTTCTTAAGCTCTCTTTTGAAATCACCAGACCGATGGAGTCTCAAGCTCGGCTAACACTAGCACAACTCACCTTGTGCTTCTTGGATATCTCAATAGTGCGAGACTTAACATCCATATACACTTCATTGGATCTCATCCACTCTGTGCCTAAGATGATATCATGGTCATCCATCTCGACGATCGTGAAACTCACATTTCCTTGCCAGCTTCAACTTGCCTTACTCCATGCAATTAAATTGTGAGTCCCTTTAGCTTGCTTGATTCCATATGGCGGAAGTTTCACCATTCAAGACCAAGCTCTCTTGCCTTACTAGGAGTTATAAAATTGTGGGTGGTGTAATCCAACAACAACTCTACATCTAAGCCATTCATCTTCCCACATATATACATGAGGTCTCCACCTTTCCTCATTATAGTGTCATCCTTGACACTAGATGACTCACCACATGTCTTCACAACATGTGGCCCCTGCCACCGGGCTCCTCGTAAGTTCTTGATCCCGGCTCTGGAACAGTGGATTGGCGGCAACCAAATTCAAGTTGGGAGTTCCAACATGTGGACACCCTAGCAAAGTGTCCTGTCTCCGAATCGTAGCACACCGAGCTAGGCACCTCGCCGCCTTCCACAACCGTTATCTCCTCTAGCTCGGCCTCGCGAGTCTCATTGGTTCCACTATTCAGTGGTGGTAGCTCGTCCTCCCTCTAGATCTACCCCGAGACCTAGGATATCTTCCTCTTGATACGGTGCCTCTTGAATAAACATATCCGTATGGCATCTGCTCGCCATGGCCTCTTGCGTGTTTGAGGATTAGTCAAAGCTATCCTATTTTGAGCCCATCTCTTAAGGCCGTTGATAAACTTGTGGAGTTTGTCCCGCTCATGCATCTATGGACATTGCAAGACAATAGAGCTAAACTCACTCACATACTCCCGCAAAGTTCCAGATGCTTGACATTGTCGAGCATCCTTCGCGCCAAACTCGTTGCATTAGCGGTTGGAGTTGCGCTTGCTTGAAGTCTCCCATGTGAAGATTGTGGCTCGATTGCCTTGCCTTACGCTCTCAACGTAAGTCCTCCACCAAGTAAGAGCATAATCCTCTAAGAAATTCGACTGCTGTGTACTCATCTGCGGCACTGCATGATTCGAGGTACGCCCAAAGAGAAAACCAAGAACTGATTTTCTCATCACGCCGCCTTTGTAAGTCTTTGGGGCTGATGCTCACCTCAACTTCTTAGACTTTTGGCTGATCGCCTCGTGCTCAGCTCCACTTCTTCCGCTCTTCTTCAACGAGCCACCGCTTTAATCTCGATCCATGGCATCAAGTCTCCTCATGATCTTTTGAGCTGGTCCTCTATGGTGGTGCCTCTCTCCAAGTTCCTTCCTCCACTGCTCACAACTTATGGACGGCTCTTCCACGGCTTGAAGCGGGCCTTATCTTCCCGGCATCCTTTCCACTCTACTTGGCTCAGCAGGATCGCCATCTCCACTAGCGCATTAGTCAAAGATGCTTCAACCTATGCTCGATACCACAAGTAACACCCCTCTGGGTGGGAAACCACGCAGCTTAGAAGCAAACTAGTAATAAATCAACACCAGACAGACTAGGCCTCCAAGTAGCCCGCCTCCTCTTCTAGGAGGACTCGCACAAAGACTTGCACGCTTTTATTCTTAGATCACGAGTCAACAAGAACATACAGAGTGGAGGGCTAGAGAGAACTCCCCATCTTTGCCTAAGCTAGGAGCTTAGCTCTCTTCACTTGACCTCCTCCACAAAGCTCCTTCACAAGACTCCTTAGGTGCTCATGCCCAAGCAACAAGTGCTCTCAAGGCAAGCCCAACCAACTGGTTGAATCTTTTAGCCAGGCTAGGTCTCCTTTTATACTCAAGACCTAACTACAATCTTAATAACTATTTACTTAAGCTTTAAGCTATTATTTACTACCATACACTTCCTAGGGCTGCATGCTTAACATGCTCTTAGTAAGCTGCTCTTCTAAACATGCCTCTGCATGGAGCTTTCTTGCAAAGCACTCAAGCCAGCTTTGTTACTCCGGTGCAAAGCACTCAAGCCAGCTTTGTTACTCCGGTCCTGAAATCCGTACATCATTCTTTTCACATAGAAACCGGGCCGTGGGTTGATAGAGGGTTTGCCAAGAGACCCTTGTCTCTGGCTACCTATCGATTGTAGAGTAAGAGTCAAGCAAGTCGAGGTCAGAGCCACCACTCGCATGATTTCTACTAAGGGGAGTTGACGCCGTCTGCGTCTCACCACACCAAGTAATCTCGTAAATCACAACCACTCCGAGTTAACAAAACATGATGCGACCTGATCCAAGAACGCAGCAGAGTATAGATCATCCTCAATTGCCCTAGAGTGGACCAGACAGTAGACGCGAGCATTGTCAGGGGCGACCAGCAGCGTGGTCGTTTAATTCTAAAGCAGAACGACTAACTCTAGAATGCTAACTAGAGGTGCGCAGTTTGAGTTGTCCACCCCTGCTCGTCTTGAGCACAAGGAGCAACCATCCCCACCATTAACTCCTAACTGCCTCTGGGTACAGAGCCGGAGAGCCGGAGAGCCGGCATGGGATTCCCAATTTCAGAGACTTCCTGTGGATCCTTCACTATTGTCAACATACAGACTTCGAAAATAATTTGATCAGAACGGCCCCACAGGACCTGACGCAGGCCCTCAGTCTATCTTTACAGAGGCATATATTGTGCGAACGAACCAGTAGCATGCATAGAAGCCTATAGTACCAGTCAGCACAAAGAAAGAATAGGAGATGATGACCATATATCCGAAGTACAGCATCCCCGAAACCACTTTTGTGATATCCAGCTTGGTGAAGAAGTAAAATGTAGCATAAAGGAAAAGGTAGAGAGCTGACGAGCCTGAAGTAAGATAGGCCCTCCACCACCAGTGATAGTCTTCGCTACATAACTGGAAGTAGCAAAGCACAATGGTAATTTCCGCGCAAGTGACAATCAGAATGATGAACACTATAAATAAAAAGCCGAAGATGTAATAAAATTGATGCAGCCAAATTGAGGTCAGGATGAAAAAGAGCTCAATGAAAACTGCCCCAAAAGGGAGGATACCCCCGATCAGTATTGAAAACACAGGGCGCATATACCATGCTTGCTCAGGAATTTGTCGGGGAATTTTGTTTGTCCTGACAGGATCTTCGATTGCTGGCTTCTTAAATCCAAAATAGCTCCCAACGAAGACTAGTGGCACAGATATGCCAAACCAGAGAAACACAAGTGCAAACATTGTGCCGAAGGGAACTGCCCCTGATGACTGCTGTCCCCAAATCAGGGCATTCAGAATAAAGAAGACAATGAACACCACTCCAGGGAACATGAAAGCAGTCTTTAATGTATTCACTTTCCAGTCTGTACCCTTGAACATTTTGTAGAGCCTTGCAGATGAGTAACCTGCAAACAACCCCATGAAAACCCAGAGTAGTAGCATTGCAGTCATAAGACCGCCACGATTTGCAGGAGACAGGAAGCCCAGGACTGCAAAAACCATTGTCACCAGAGTCATCCCAAAAAATTGCACCCCTGTGCCAATGTAGACACACAACAGCCCTGCATTACTGGGCGGCCTGAAAACGTCCCCATGCACGAGCTTCCAGCCAGTCTCTTCTTGAGACTCGTCCTGTGTCTCTAGCTGATTGTACTTTGATATATCACGATGTAGGGTGCGCATCATAATCATTGCCACCATGCCCGACAAAAACAGCACAATCATTAAGGAGTTGATGATTGAAAACCAATGGATTTGGTCATCGGACATAAGGAGAAAACTGTCCCATCTAGATGCCCACTTCACTTCGCTATGCTGCACCATAGTAAAAGAATGAGCCACCATGGTTAAGGTTCCAAACACTGCCAAACCATAAAAAAAATAGGGCAGACAGTAAACCATCACATATACACTCATATTGTCTACTTACATGGAACCCAACATCGTATGTGAATATGATTTCCTTGTCAACGGCCAACTCTTGAGGGGGCTGCGTGGTGTCTACAAATACTTTGGAGTGGGGATCACACGTCTTCAGAAGGGTGGAGTTGTCCTGCCATAAGTCATGTTCATGATGCACACTGCAGTCACAAGAGGAACCTAGTCACGTTGACTGTTACAGAGAAGTGATCAAGAACATACAAAAATCACAGTATCTACAAGGCTAGGAGGATCCTTTGGACAACTCAGGTAGAAGTCCTTCACAGGAAAGAATCCTTCACATTGCATCCAGGAACTTCGTACTATCTACATGAATACCATTTTATAGAGTAGAAACAGCTTTTCAGATGGCCCTATGGCCCAAAAGCAGGGAAAACAAGTCAAAACATTACAATCAGTGGAACAAATTCCACTCATCTTGCACGCACCTGAAGTATTTGACTTCAAACCCAACAATACGAGATTTCTTGGTCTCCACGTCTTCATGGTAATTGACAACAAACGAAAGATGATTGAAAATAAAATACTTCTCTGCGTGCTTCTGCAATGAGAGTTGAAGACAATGAGCAAATAGAGGACTCCTGCAATCACAATAAGCTTGAAGAAGCAACCATATCAACAAAAGAGTGCAATGGACACATTCAAGAGCAGCTAGTACCTCGTCAGGGTGCTTAAATCCAACTGGAAAGCCCCTCTCATAAGTCCTGTATATGTTGCCCATCTCCCTTTTCTCCCTAAAAACTGCTACTGGCAGATTGTCCAGAATCCTGCGCCCATAATGAAGCTCAGATGATGAAGAAAAAGCCCAGTTACAGGATAGTAAAACACCTGCTACAAATCTCTTGAAAAGATTAATTCACATGGAGCAGCTACTCTTCAGCACCAAATAAGAACTCACTCAAGCATCAGCAACTGCAGAACATGACTCACATATTCACACGGTAATCCTCATCTATCTTCTCTTTGAAAGCTTTTTCTGACTTCGCTGACAGCTTAGGGATTCTGCAAACAACTTGGCAAGTCTTTACCTGTTTCATGGAAAACTGCAGGCCACCAAAAGCCATTAAGCGACATTGTGAGACAAAACGACACAGACTTCACTTGTATCCATTGACCTGTATACTCAAAAGTTTGCCACAGTTGTACCTCATATGGAGAGTTCTCTATGCGGTCACCGCGGAGAACTTCTCCCAAATTCTCTGCACTGTTGACAATCTGAGCCGGTTTGCAGTATTCCAACGAGTAATATTCATAAGGGAGTTGCGTCTTCGTTGAAGTCAGTTTGTTCACCTTGACGGAAACCTTGTCGAACTATTTCAGGAAGACATGAATAATATGAGAATAAAAGCAATCAAGAAGCCAGAAGCTACCTCTCTTTTCGCCTCTTCTGCAGACGGATAAAGCAGAACACACTAACCATTTGCGTCTCTGACAAACACGGACACGCACGCCATGGCATGCTACAATCAGAGAAAGTCGGACGCGGCATTGCAGGACACGACAAGGGATGGCACACACAAGTCGGCAAATACAACGGAAAACTAATCGCTCAACAGATGCTAAGAGACGGAATACGATCAGTATGACCCTTTCAGGCTTCACCTGCAACGTCGCCATGACGGTTCTTGGGATAAATCAATCGGGCCTAGGCTAGCTCAGTGTAACAAGTGACCGGGACACTACGCCGGCCAGGAAAAATGGTTGAACCGTAGAAGGACAGCGGATCGATTTCAATGCCCATAGAGATACTTGGTGAGGAGCTAACTAACCGGTCCAACAAAGACTTGGAAGCATTGTGCACTAGGAGAACGTGCAAGATCGGGAAACAATGCGATGGCAACAAACGACACAAGCTAACACCAGCTACAGGGGCTTTGCAGACCGGAAGAAAGAAGCTGGCGGGTATAAAAAGCAGGCACATGCCCTGAAAGTATATTCTGGTGAGGAACAAATCCACCAACATTGGGTGCCGCCTCCAGATCTAAGTGACCGACACAAGACAGGTAGCTACCACGCAAGTCTCCAAATCATCGCTGTACGAAATCTGGTCTTCCACGTGAGCATGAGGAAAATGTTGAAGAGGTAGAAGGGACCTGACCTGTTCGAAGTCCCGTGGGGCAACGCCTGGGAGATAAAAGCCGTGCACCGGCGGCAATGCTGCCAATAGCAAAACGATGGAAGAGATGGACAGGAGCGCCATACGCAGGCGCTCGCCGGCAGGGGCCATCGCTTGAGTGTAAGCTGGTTGCAACCCCGTCGGAGAGAGGCCCAGTAGAGCAGACGGGGAACAGCAAGTCCGGAAGAAAGCTGAGGTTTAAGCTGAGGGTTCGGAAACTCCGGGATACTTAGGGCAAAGACCTTCACCAAATGTGATTCATAATGGTATGGTTGCGCGTAAATGATTTTTTTCATAAAAATATATGCATATTAGGCAGTCACAAGTGATGGTATGCCTCATGCGTGTGGGAAAACCGCGCGTTTCCTCATAGATTCAGGTGCTACCATCGACTTCTTGGCAGATAAATGCGTCTGTCCAGTAATGTCTTTGAGTGCGGAGCTCGAGCGCGGGGCAGGAGAGTGGGGTAGGATCGCGGAGCAGGAGCGCGGAGCAGGAGCGCGGGGCAGGAGAGTGGGGTAGGATCGCGGAGCGTGAGCCAGAGGTGAGGGGTAGGATCGTGAGCAGTGAGCGCGGGCAGAGCATGGGGCGTGGAGTGGAGCGCGGACCAAGAGCGTGGAGCAGGAGCGCGGACCAAGAGCGCGGACGAGGAGCGCGTAGCAGGAGTGCGGGGTAGGAGTGTGGGGCAGGAGCATGGGGAAGGAGCGTGGAGCAAGAGTGCAGACTAGGAGCGCGGACCAGGAGCGCAGAGCAGGAGTGTGGTGCCCAATCGGGCGATGACTGCTGAGGGGCACCTTACCTTGCCATGCCTTGCCGGGAGCAAGGTGAAAGGTCAGCCCACCCTTACAGGAGGTCACCCTACCACCGTAGGTGATCACCCTACCACGGTAGGCAGCCAAACTACCGCGGTATTCTCACAGTAGTCGCCATCACTGGGGCAAGACTCACGGGCGAGGTCTGGGGGATCCAGGCCACGGAGGCCTGGTTGAGGATAGAAGAACCAGGGGGCCCAGAGACATACCCCCTGGGGGAGGAGACAGGGTGGTGGAGGGAGCAGCCCCACCGGAGGAGACCAAGGACGGGGTCCGACCCGTCGAGGAACAGGAAGGGGTGAGAAATTCCCTCACCCCACGAACAAGGGAGCAACCGGGGCCTAGAGAGGAGACCAACGCGAGGAGAGCCCGGAGGAATTAGCGAGGCGGACATCATCGGTCAACAAATGGGGGAGGATCCTTTGAAGACATGCTCCATGATAGGTATGGACAAATCAAACAACAGGAGAGGAGCCAAGAGGATCTTAACCCAAGGAGTCTTCACCGATGAGAAGGAGGAAGGAGAGGAACAAGGGAAAGGGACCAATCTACCATGGTAGGAGGTCAACCTACCCCGGGTGCCAGACCACCGCAGTAGGGTGCTTTTGGAAGGAGCGCCATGCTTGTGGAAGATGGGCCATTTGAGTGCGCGGAAGGGGCGCGATTGCCTGGAGGGCAAGAGGAATCGGGGCGCCGCCCCACGGAGGTGAGAAGGGGCGTAATGGTACTTGCCAAGGAAGAGGACAGAACCGGGAGGTCAAGCAAAAAGAGGGCGAAGGAGCCAATCCGCAAGAGGCGCGGCCGCCACCCAAGGTGATGATGAGGACTAAGAATGGTCAAGGACCATAAATGAGCTTTGGGGAATGGGAAGAATAGGTGATGTAGACTGACATTCTTTAAGAGTGATCTTAGGTGAAGTTGCTAGAATAGAATTTACCTAGGATCGCATAAAGAGACTTAGATGCCAAGACTTAAATATCAAGAGGAATTATAAACTATTTTGAAAGGTGGTTCAGAGGGTCACCCAAGGGAGGTTGATGGGGGTCCTCCTATAAGAGGAGGAGGATTTCACAAAGTAAAGTATCACGCCTGCGCTTCCATACTGCGAGTCCTTTGCCCTTGTAAAGGAATTTCGTGTCACCGTGAGCCAACGCAGCTGGGTAGAGAGGAAGTTGGTCGGAGTGGTGGAGGGCTTGCTCCCTGCAAGCGCTTCAACGAGTTGCTCCCTTGTGAATGGTTGCCGTGAAATTGCTTTGCTTTGGGTGTGTGGCAATGCCTGTGGAACTCGGCTTGAGGTGACTACGGGAAAGACTCTCGGAGGTTCTCTGCTTGTCAAAGTCATAGTAACCGCCCAAGGAAGAACTTGTGGGGTAGGCGGACACCAAAGTGCCAGCTTTAAGGGGCAGCCACACGAAGTCAATTGAGGTTAGAATAGGAGGAGGATGAAGGAAGAGTAGAGGATTAGAGCATAGGTGATAGCGGAAGGCCACAGTGAGCCTAAGGGACGAATCCCAACTGCAAGTAAGAGGGCGCTCCCTGAGTGGAGACGATTGGTCTTAGAAGCGTAGATGAAATTGCGGTGTGATCAGGTCCCCGGCGCCCGTGATAGACTCTTTCTCGCTAAGGCAGGACCTCAATTGTGTTGTTTCGTTGTAGGTCGAGAATTGGTGATTTTCTGGCAAAGGTGGAGGTGCACGGGCCGTGAGGGAGAGAGGGCGCCTTGCTTGTTTAGAAGGTCGAGGTGTGTCACCGCAGTAGCGATTGTTTCCCAACCCGATCGCTCACACAAGTCTCATGGGACGAAACCCAACGCACGGGTTTACGTGGGATAAGTGTGGCCATTAGAGGGGAAGCCTCAAGCCCCGGGTTTTCCTCCCACATTTTTGGCGCCCGGGGACTTGTCAGTGATTGTCGCTTTGTGTTTCACTGCTGCAGTGAGGATTTTGGCCGATTGGAGAACCGAGAAGGAGGAAGGAGAGGAACAAGGGAAAGGGACCAATCTACCATGGTAGGAGGTCAACCTACCCGTAGTGCCAGACCACCGCAGTAGGGTGCTTTTGGAAGGAGCGCGGCCGGACAGCAGGGGCTAGAAGATGGGCCATTCGAGTGCGCGGAAGGGGCGCGATTGCCTGGAGGGCAAGAGGAATCGGGGCGCCGCCCCACGGAGCAGGAGAAGGGGCAGAATGGTACTTGCCCCACAAGCTAGGAAGAGGACAGGAACTGGGGAGGGGTCAGAAGCAAAAAGAGGGCGAAGGAGCCAATCCGCAAGAGGCGCGTCGCCACCCAAGCAGGATGAGGACTAAGAATGGTCAAGGACCATAAATGAGCTTTGGGGAATGGGAAGAATAGGTGATGTAGACTGACATTCTTTAAGAGTGATCTTAGGTGAAGTTGCTAGAATAGAATTTACCTAGGATCAGACAGTAGACTTAGATGCCAGGACTTAAATACTGGCGGTAGGAAATTATAAACTATTTTGAAAGGTGGCCTGCAGTAGGGTCACCCAAGGGAGGTTGTATGTGGGGGTCCTCCTATAAGAGGAGGAGGATTTCACAAAGTAAAGTATCACGTCTTGCGCTTCCATACTCGCGAGTCCTTTGCCCTTGTAAAGGAACTTCGTCACCGTGAGCCAACGCAGTCATTCGGTAGAGAGGAAGTTAGTGGTGAGTGCTTGGTGGAGGGCTTGCTCCCTGCAAGCGCTTCAACGAGTTGCTCCCCTTGTGAATGGTTGCTGTGAAATTGCTTTGCTTTGGGTGTGTGGCAATGCCCAGGGAACTCTCGGCTTGAGGTAGACTACAGGGAAAGACTCCCTGGAGGTTCTCGCTGTTTGGTGTCAAAGTCATAGTAACCGGCCCAAGGAAGAACTTGTTGGCGGGTAGGCGGACACCAGGCAGTTGTGCCGTAAGGGCGAGCCAAGGCCAGTAAGCCCGAATTGAGGTTAGAATAGGAGGAGGATGAAGGGAAGAGTAGAGGATTAGAGCATAGGTGATAGCGGAAGGCCACAGGCAGAGCCTAAGGGACGAATCCCAAATCTGCAAGTAAGAGGGCGCTCCCTGAGTGGAGACGATTGGTCTTAGAAGCAGAGATGAAATTGCGGTGTGGATCAGGGGGTCCCTGGGCGCCCGTGATAGACTCCTTTCTGCTAAGGCAGGACCTGCAATTGTGTTGTTTCGTTGTAGGTCGAGAATTGGTGATTTTTCGGGGCAGTGCAGGAGGTGCAGCTGCTGTGGAGGGAGAGTAGAGGGCGCCTTGCTTGTTTAGAAGGCTGAGGTATTGTGTCATGCGGTGTGATTGTTTCCCAACCCGATCGTTCACACAAGTCTCATGGGACGAAACCCAACGTACGAAGCGACAGTGGGATAAGTGTGGCCATTAGAGGGGGAAGCCTCAGAAGCCCCGGGGTTTTCCCTCCCACATTTTTGGCGCCGTTGCCGGGGACTTGCTGCTGAAAGATTGTCGTTTTGCGGTTTCCATCGCTGGGTTGCAGTGTGAGCTGAGGATTTTGGTCGATTGGAGAACTGAGAAGGGGTTCTATATCCTGGTGACCGTGCGTTGTGAAGAAGGAGTACCACGCCCTCTGAATGTTGTGAGTGTGTGAGCCGGTCACAAGGCTAACCGCTGAGAGAAGTGGGTTGATTGTTCTTTAACGACTGTGTGTTGAAGATCATGAGGGTACTTGCAGATGTCTGGTAGGGGAAGGGTACAAGGAGAAGATCGCAGAAGGTCACCCCCACCGGTCACTGCGAGGGACCTGAGAGCTGCAAGGAGAAATCAATCGAGAGGAGAACGCCGCCGCCACCACGACAAGAGGAGGACGGGTTACGGGCGCTCGAAGAGGAGGCTGCCTTTGCTCGTGCTTACAAGGGAGAATCCAATAAACAGCAAGGAAGCGCGTCAGGGGAAGAAAGTGTGGAATTCACCGACAGCGAGAGGAAGGAGGTTGTGGAAGAGGAATTGGTGTACGGAGGGGAAGGCGAGGAGGAGGCGCCATTCTCTGACCGCGGTTTGAGCCTCATAATCGGCGCTGAGCCTTCTCAACACAGGACCTTCCGAAACGGTGAACCTAGCTCGACTTCGAGCGAGACTAATAGTGACGAGGAGGGAGTAAGTAGTGGGGAGTTCCAAGCTTGGTCTGAGGACCTTGCAGAACGTCTCGATCGCATCGCTGCCCAGCTCACGATTCTAGGACGGACATCGGAGGAGGTGGCTTCTCCTCAAGGGGTCCCAATTTTCGGCACCCAAGGGCATCGATCGATTTTAGACCCAGGGGTTGGAGAAACGTGTGGGGCGGACAGGCCGGACAACATGAGTGCGGCGAGAGGAGGCTGCAACCCCATAATTAGTGATATGTCAAGTTTGGCGAGAAGAAGAGGGCGACGACGCGGAGGCATTTGTGCGTACTTTCGAGCATGTCTCCCATGCCAATCTGGAGGACACGGTCGCCGATAGTTTGCGCATTTTTCCCGGACTGCTGAGGGGGAATGCTCAGCAATGGTATGGTCGAACTTACAACGCGGTCATGCCAGTAGATTGGGAAGCTCTCAAGGCCGCCTTTTTTAATCGTTTTCAGGGACTCAATTACGCACACCACACCCTGGTAAAACTGAGAACACTCCATAGGAAGAAGAGGGAGTCTTTGTTTGATTATGTGGAGAGGTTCTATGGCTACTTAGATCGAGTTCCGAAGTGCGCACTTGAGAGACAAGGGGATCCACCCACATCCGGGTATTCACAAGAGCAAGCATTGGATTGGTTTGTGAGTGGATTATCCCAAAAAACGGAGGTGCACTGCAGACGGGGGACCAAGATGTTGGCTGGAGCAATCCGTCTGGCTGAAGAATGGGAGTCTGCCGAGCTAGGGAGGCGAAGGAAGAAGAGACGGAGCCATAAGAAGAGGAAAGGATCTAGGCAATCAAGTTCCTCTTCTTCTTCTACGTCATCCAATTCATCGCCCTCATCCTCTTCAGAGAGCGAGGAAAGCGGAACTCAGGAAAGCTCCACGTCGGATGAAGAATCCGAGAAAGCCTACGAACGACGCATGAGGAAGGACCTGGAGAAGGTCAAGAAGAGGCAGAAGATGAACGCGCGCTGGAGAAAGAGAAGAAAGGGAAGACGATCCGAAGAATGGAAAAAGGGGAAACGTCCGCCGCAGGGGGAGGAATTGTAGGGCAAGTGGAGGCTTTGACAAGAAGACTGACAGAATAAAGGTCAAGGCGGTGAAAAACCAAGCTCCACGGAGGTCCCCTTCACCTGCAAGACAGTTGGTGTATTGCTCAATTTGCCATCAAACGGGACACACCAACCGGGAATGTATTCGAGCACCACGACATGCTGTGAATCACGTGGGGACCGTCATGCCTGGAGATTACTGGTATGTGGATGAAGTCTATCAGGTGCAAGCAGTTACTGGGAGTCGGCCACCTCATTCGATGAGGACGACTTACCAACCTGCCCCACCAGTTACTCCAAGGTATGGATCGCGGCCTACTTCGCCAGGGCCATGGAGGCCAGACCCATCACAGAGGCCGATGGCGATTCCGCAAGGTTGCTGTTAAAATTGTGGAACACCGGGTCACTACTCGAATGACTGCCCAAAAGTGCGGAAGCAAGTGGGCTATGTACCCTTTTGCCAAGTATGCAAGGAATTGGGGCACAAGGTGGGCGATCCGAGGTGCTCGGGCGTGGCGCGAGTAGCACCGACACGCCCAGGGGTAAGATTCACGGAGCCCACGGCGGAGGGAACGCAGACCAATCCCGAGACCACAATCACCGTGACTACGGCGCCCGTTCTAAAGAGGTGAGTGCGGACAAAGGGCTGCTGGTGGCCAAGGTTACCACCAGATCAGAACGCCGGGAGAAGAGCCGAAAGTCTGAGAAGCGTCGCGAGCAGGAGGAAAGGAAGAGGAGGAAGGTGAGGGACGACTCACCGTGGCCTCCGAAAACGCGGGGAGGCAGATTGCCTGAAAAGAGGGAGATCCAAGACCACCCTACCGGGGTAAGTAGCCAGCCTACCACGGTAGGTTGGCACCCTACGCCGGTAGGTAGGCAGCCTACCGCGGTGGGTCGAGAAATGGAGGAACCCAGAGAAGGGGAGGGGCGAACGGCTTTCCCTCCCGACATCAGTCGAGAGGTCGCGGAAATGCTTTGGAGGATGAGCTAAGGAGCTCACCCACCATACGAAAAAGGAGGTAGCGGAGCCTGAAGTCGTTGATCCGCCGGGTATGGAGTCCCAACCGATAGGAGGGACTATGGATTCGAGAAGTTTACTAATAAGGTCGGAACCGACCAACGTCAGCACTGAAAACGGGGAGGAAACATTGCCAGATAAGATCTCCAATTTCGCTAATGCATTACTTGACCGAGAATTCGTGGTCAGCCTAAGACAGTTGCTTGCGGTAAGTCTAAGATCCCGCAAAATTGTGAAGGAAGCGATCAGGGGAATCCCTAAACCTGTGGGAACAAGGAGGAGGCCGGTGGAGGTAAATGTAGTCGAACTTGTTGATTTGGGGGCACCAGAAATTGAGATTGAAATTGCAGGTTGCTTGGTGCCTAATGTGCCATTGGATTCGGGCTCGGGAGTCAACTTGATGATGAGGAAACAGCGACATCGGCTTGGATTCACCAAGTTCAACCCGGTCCGAGTGTTCTTGAGAATGGCCGACCAGACAAGGAGGAAACCTTTGGGGGTGTTGAGAAACATACCAACTGTGATTGGAGGTCTCACATCCATACCTACATCGTTATGAGGCCAGTGTCGGATCTAAGCTACAAGGTTTTGATAGGCAAGCCTTGGTTGTATGGTACTGCCTGTGTCTTTGATTTTGGTCGTAGCGGCATCACGTTTAAGTCGAGTAGTTTAGAGCCTGCTGAGGTCGCTTTTGTGTCATGGAGCAAGGCACCCTATGAAGGGGAGTCCGCGCTTCAGTCCGATGGGTACACCTCAGGTAGTACAGGGGTAAGCTCTTCGGGCAGTGACCGAGCCTACCGAGGACCCTCAATTGAGGTAGCTGTGGTGGGCAGATCCCGGGGCTTCCGAGATGCACCCTCTAGCGGCCACACTTATCCCACTGTCGTTTCGTACATTGGGTTTCGTCCCATGAGACTTGGTGGAACCCGGATCTTGAGAAATCGCCGCCACTGCAGCCACACACTACCTCGGCCTTCTAAACAAGCAAGGCGCCTCTCACGCCTCCTCTACAACACACACCGCCTTTGCTCAGAATTCACCACGCCTACCTACAACGACACCCTACGACTGTAGGTCCACACCCTATGGCGAGGGTCGCAGCTGCTACACGTAGGGACCCCCACGCTGCAACGCGACTTCACCACCCCGTGATCTTCCACTATTCCTTTCCCATCGCCTTCCCACAATTGGCACATCCTCAACCACCAACTCGAGCAAGGCCACTCCCCTGGACCGCCTCCGAATCACCGCCTCAAGACCTACAACCAACAACAACAATTGTAGGGCCTACCCTCCTACCACTTGTAGGAGAGTTGTAGGAGATCTAGTGCACTGTGGGCCAACACACCCTCATTCCTACATGGGAGGAGACACCTATCCCAACGCAGAGGCGCATCCTACCACCGTAGGGTCGCACTGCGCAACATAGGTTACCGCCTAGTTCAAGGCCTCCAACCTGTGCCCCGGCGCCCAACTACAACATGGCGCGCCCACAAACTCCACACCGGCAGAGCCCACGACACCTCCGACCGCCTCCGATCTCCGCCTCGGACCTACAACGACATCCCATGTCAGGTCCCGCCCCTACGGCGGTAGGTCCACCGCCCACGCACATAAGGGACCCCCTAGCTGACTTCTCCACCCCGTGATTTTGAGACCTTAGCCCAGCCTTCCGCCTTGGTGTGCATTTGGGACCCTCCCTTAGGCTCGACTTGGGCCTTCTTCTTACTCCTAATCTCTACCTACTCCTCTACTCAACATTTAGCTCCACATTCTCCTCAACACTCACCTCAACTCAACTCCTCATCCTCCTAATCTAACCTTACTTCAAGCTCACGCCCTAGCTCGCCTTACGGCAGACAACCGCCTGGGTCCGCCACAAGCCAGCAAGTTCTTCCTTGGGCAGTTGCTATGAGTTTGCACTGCAATGAGAACCTCCTGTGGAGTCTTTCCGTAGTCTACCCTCAAGCCGAGAGTTCCTTGGGCATCGCCACACACCCAAAGCAAAGCAATTTCACAAAGAACCATTCACAAGGGAGCAACTGAGGCGCAAGGAGCGAGCCTCCGCCAAGCACTCCGACCACCGCAAACTCCTCTCTACCAGACTGCTAGCTTGCTGCACGAAATTCCTCTACAAGGAGCAAAGGACTCATGAGTTTGGGAGCGCAAGACTGATAATTTTACTTCACAAGCTCCTCCTTTTGTAGGGAGGTCCTCACACAGCCTCTCCGCGCCTCCGCACCGCCTCACTCCTTATTTTAGTGTATCCTCACGATTTTAAGTTCGACATCCAAGCATCTTGGGTGAAATTCTATTCTAGCAAATTCTACCTATGTGAGCCTTAATGGCTCCTCAACATTCCTATCCAGCTAGTCAACACACCGGGTTGACAAGCATTAATGCCCGTCCTCCTAAAGAAAAGTCTCCCCAAGCAATGAGCCCACGCCCAAGCTACCACCAACCTCTTCAATTACCCCTAGATGTCCGCACGCCTCGGTGATCCTACGGATGTAGGGCCACCCTCACACCTCCTACGGACGTAGGGTCAACTTCTTATGGCCCTACCGCCTCCACGCCTCCACCGCAAGAAGGTCTCCCGTGAGCGGATCTTGCTCCATGCCTTCCTCCTCCTCCGAGTCATCCTCACGGCCTTCCATATACCGCTTGGATGTGTTGGGCTCTTCTCCCCGGCTCCCCGCCTACGCACAATTTCTTCACTTGCCACACAAAATCCACCAAGAGAGCAACTTCACCTTTTCCACTTACTTCCTCTTCACTCCACATCCCACCTAGCTCTTGATGCCCTCACAACATTCCTATCTAGCTAGTCAACACACTCACGGGTTGACAAGCATTAATGCCCGTCCTCCTAAAGAAAAGTCTCCCCAAGCAATGAGCCCACGCCTCCAAGCTACCACCAACCTCTTCAATTACCCCTAGATGTCGTCAGACCGCCTCGGTGATCCTACGGATGTAGGGCCACCCTCACACCCTACGGACGTAGGGTCAACTTCTTATGGCCCTACCGCCTCCACGCCTCCACCGCAAGAAGGTCTCCGTGAGCGGATCTTGCTCCATGCCTTCCTCCTCCTCCGAGTCATCCTCTACGGCCTTCCATATACCGCCGGATGTGTTGGGCTCTTCTCCCCGGCTCCCTCGCCACGCACAATTGCAAGCTTTCTTCACTTGCCACACAAAATCCACCAAGAGAGCAACTTCACTCTTTCCACTTACTTCCTCTTCACTCACCCCACCTAGCTCCCTTGATGCCCTCACAACATACAACTCCTTATGCGCCCAAATCCTCACTTGCAAGGTCCTAGGCACGCAAAATTCAGCTCACGCCTCTTCTGCGCTTGTGCTTCAAACCTTCACACACAACTCCTTATGCACGCACACCTCCTGTGCTTCAAATCCTTCACACACAACTCCTTATGCACGCACACCTCCTTCTCCTTGCACACACATGGGCACCGCTTCTCACCAAGTCCTTGCCTAGCTTTCCTTCCATGCATGCACAAGCTCTTCCTGCGATTCCTCGCAGCTTCCTAGGTGCCACTCACACACCCGCTTGCATGGCCTTTGGTAGTGACGGTGAAACCCATAGGTCCGATTCCTTGCCATGTGGCACCATTTCCACCGTCCTCTATTTAGCAGCCCTACCGGTTAAAAGCACCCTACACTAACAACTTCCTAGTCGCGCCCCACTTCCGCTGCCCACGTAGGGAGACCTCGCCACTCCCTACGATAGGGAGACCTCACCACTCCCTACGGTAGGGAGACACTCTCACCCTACCTATCTACCTACCTACCTATCTACCTACCTAGTTACCGCCGTCAGAGTCCATGCTACCCCACATCCCACCCAAGGGCCCCGACACTCTCACCCGTGATCTCTCCGTCCCCTACTTATGGACACGCACCATCCTACCCACATACATACATGTAGGGACCCCTGCCCTACCTATGTAGGGTCCCCGCCTACCTATGTAGGGTCATCCTTACCCCACGACTACACTCATACTACCTTAACCGTCCGGACCCTCCGCCTACACTGCCTCCGCTGAGGGTGCACCTCCTCCCATGAGGGGAGTGCCATGCCCTACGTCCACTACCACCCTACACCTCCTCCGCGTAGGGTGCACCACTCATACACTCTACCAATTAGTTCCCATGTGACTTCTGCAAATATAACACCACACACAAAAGCACCCCATCTCAATGCTGATCCACCCCTAAGGCGCTTAACTTTGGAGTTCTTACACTTCACTATCCAACACACCAAATTGGCCGCACAACACTAAACCTGAATAAACTGGATTTATTCCCCGGTGAACTCCATCTCGTATCAACCCTCCTTGCAGCCCAATTCTCCCCGCGCCCACCACAATGGCCTCCCTTCACTTTGACTTGCAGCCCCACTGCAAATTCCGCCGCCATGATGCACACCTGCCAGGATCCTTCACCATGTTGCACCACCGCAACACCGCCTTCCTATGGTTTGGCCACACCTCCATCTTGCAGCCCAGCTACAAATTCAGCCGCCGTGAGTGCTCTACCATGGCCTTCCTAGTTCAACACACGGCCATCCTCACATCGTGACTCCATTGAGAGCACTTCCATGTGCCTCGACCGCCATGGCCTCCTCTTGCAACCCTTGTGGCTGCTCACCTCAACATGAGCTCCTCGCCCCATCCTTGCACCAATTGTCGCCCTCTCTCGCATGCCGAGCTCCCAACCTAGAGCCCCGCAGATCCCGTGACAATTCCACCATTACGCACTTGGCCCATCTTCCCGCAGCAACCCTTGCCACACATCTCTACCTAGCAGTCCTCCCATCGCAAAATCTCAGCAATATGAGCACCGCCATGTCTCACTTCTTCCACACATGTGGCAAATTACTTTGCCTTCCTCAAACTTGGTGGTGGTCCCCAATAATCGTGCCTTTGCCTCTGCAAGCCTATCAACACTGCAGGCAAAGAACCTCAAGCTACTTCCTTGGCTTAATTGCCTTCACCCTTTCCCACCGTGGTAGGAGCCACTTCACCGGTAGGTCATCAGCTAGCAGGCCGCCACCCATGCTGGTAGGTAAGCCGCCCAGCATCAGATTTTGAAGCCACCGTGTATGTTTGCGCGGTAGGTAAGCGGCCTAGCATGCTGTATTGGTGCTCATGTTTCTAGCCTACATGTACCTGATGTAAGGCCGGATCCGCAGTCCTATGAGGAAGCTATTCATGGACCAGATGGACACCATTGGCGGATTTCAATTGATGATGAGTACAATTCCCTTATGAAGAATAACACTTGGGAACTTGTTGATCTTCCACCTGGTAGGAAACCTATTAGCTGCAAGTGGGTCTTCAAGACCAAGCTTAAATCGGATGGAACAGTGGCTAGATACAAGTCACGCTTGGTTGCGAGGGGGTTTAGTCAAATACCGTATTGATTATGGCGATACCTTCTCACCGCCAGAAGCCACCTTCCGTCCGTATGTTGGCCATGGTCACGAGTATGACCTTGAAGTCCAACAGATGGACGTATGTACGCCCCGCATGGGGAGTTAGAAGAAGTGTTATACATGCAAAGAACCAAGGCTTCATCAACAAAAATGGGCTAGGAAAGTTTGCAAGCTGCTAAAGACTATTTACGGCTTGAAACAAAGTCCAAGAGCATGGTACAAGCGGATTGTGAAGTACTTGAAGAAGCTCGGTTTTCTACAATCTCCGGACACAATGTGTTTTACCTTTCCTGTGGTGGTCTTTTGTTGTTCTCGCACTTTATGTGGATGATTGCGTTCTTCTCAGTAATAGTACTTCCCAACTCGAGAAGGTTAAGACTATGCTTCGAGCTGAGTTTGAAATGATTGATCAAGGGGATCTGCAGCTCTGTCTTGGCATCCAGATTTTGCGTCACAGGGCTGCAGGCCACATTATTCTTCATCAAACTAAGTACATCAAAGAAATTCTTAAACGTTTTCATATGGATGAGGCCGACCTGTTACGACTCCCTCTGCAGTGGGGGAAAAGCTTAGTATAGATCAAGCTCCTCAGAGTGCAGCAGATCTTAAAGATATGGCATCGCTCCTTATAGGCCGCCGGATGCTTGATTTTCCGCCAATCGACTCGCCGACATCGCCCATGTGTTAGTATGGTTTCGCAGCTTAAGCAGCTGGACGCACATCGGAGCCGTTAAACGATTTATCGTTATATCAAGGGCACTATTTCCTTTGGTTTACAATATTCAGCAAGTGGGAGCAAGTCACTTTTATCGACCTCTTGATGCCGACAAGCCCAATGACACGAAAGAGTCTCTCTGCTTATTGTTTCCTTCTGGCCTCTGGGTCTGTTAGTTGGAGTTGCAAGAAACAAGCTTCTCTTGCTTTGTCTTCTACAGAAGCCGAGTACAAAGCTCTGACGGATGCCTGCAAGGAGGCCGAGTGGGAACGTCAATTTCTTGATTCTATAAATCAATCACAATCTGACCCTACTAGTCTGTTCTGTGATAATATGGGTGCTATAGCTTTAGTTGCTAACCCTAGGTTTCATGCTAGGACTAAACATATAGAGCTCTATCATCACTACATCCGGGATGTTGCCGAGAGAGGAATAGTAAAAGTTAAGTATATCAAATAAGATAACACCGATATTTTAACTAAGGCTCTTCCTAAAATTAAGCACTTTAAGCACCTAGAGTCTCTAGGTCTTAGGGAGTTTCATTTCTAATTTAATGCCACTACTTGGGCCTTGGGTGGCCTTTGACAAAATTTCAGTTCTTCAGCTTGGAGTTTTACCAGCTGCTAACTCCTTAGCTTGCTAGTTTTCGCCACCAGATGCTTACATGTTTCAAGGCATCCATGGTCGATAAAAGTTTCTTTACTTTTCTGTTATTTTGCCTGCACATTACAGGTCAGTACAGTGGATGAAGCATACAGGTTAAATAAAATCGTGAACTGACAAGTAATCGATCTAAGGGTTAGTATTTTTTTCAACTGACAATTATCACTGCAGTTTATTTTTACCTTCTGAAGACGCTTCGGGCACTATCCACTCTTCCCACTCGCATCCAGTGAGTGTAGGTCTTGGATGTCCTGCTCTAGGCGAGCTATCCTTCTTCTTATCACTCCTTGGATCTTTTCTCTGTCCTCCTCAAAGTGTCTCTGGTCATATCTCACATCTGGATGACGGTTAGGATCAACACGCATCGGACCTCTACGGAGTTTTTCCATTGGCCATGTATCTGGAGGTGACCTAGGAGGATAAACTGGGATGGGGGGCAGCATACTCAAAGTTGGAATGGTCTGGAGCCTGATGTGTTGAGTCTTGAAGGCACGTGACTTTGTGAGGAACATCTTCTGTCACTACAAGATCATATACACTTTATGGTTAACAGCAAGCACCTCCTCAATGAAAAACAAGAACAGGATATGAAGCAGAAATACTGGGTTTACAACTGCACGGCTATTTCTCATGCCCAGATGCCTGCATCTCATGTTTTTGGATGTCTCCATTTGAGGGTGCATCCCTTATGGTTCTTTGACAGAAAGCTGGTTACAGGGAACAAAGGAGCAAGGACACAAGATTGAGTGGTGGGAGGCGCACTGCGTTCTCCATCGATCGATCAGGGAGTCGGGGCAGCTGCAAGGGGCCCGACATGATATCTCCGGGCGTCAAGGTGTGGAGCCGGGCGGATGATGCGTGATCCGGGTCTTCGGCCCGCCATCAGGCGCACTCCGGCGATCCGCTTGATGGCGCCCTACAAGATTGCCCCTTGGGGCGCGACCTCCCACGCTCATCCGCGCGGCGCCGCCCTCCTCCATTGTTCGCGATACCTCCGCCGCTGGCCGACGCCCGTGTTCGCTGTTTTTTCGGGTCCATGGCTGGTGCGTTTTGAAGCCTGCGCGGGATACGGCTTTCACGAGGTAAAGGGGATATGGGCTTTAATGCCCAACAACCCCCATCATCCATGCATGGTGATGGGTACATAACGGTTTTCGTATTACTCGATCCGAGATTCACCGTGACCGGTATTATCCGTATTTACATGGAGTTACCTATTTTTACCTGGAGTGGTGGATAAATAACTACCTGCTTAGGTTAAGTGGGAGTGTTAAAATGTGAAAGGTTCTTATTAACCTACCAGTTATTATTTAGTTATTTTAATATATTGGTTAGTGGTGAATAGTCACACCTGCTCACATGAAGTACTTAAGACAATTTTGTATTCAACTTTAATTAATTGCTTTTATTCCTTCTTGCAATTCAACTAGCTTCCGCTCAATAAAAGTTTCATTGAAGACACCATTCGAAGCTATGTGGAACAGGAAACCGAGCTTACTGCACTTACGGGTTTTTGGATCCCGTGCCTTTGCCCTTATACCTGAAGAGAAACGGCGCAAGTTAGATCCACGTGCACAAGTGTGGAATGGGTTTTTGCATCCGAAGACGCAAAGAGGCCACATTTACCCTCTATGTCGTTATAGTCCTAGGATTCGATCCCAAGGGAATAGTTTTGTGTCAAGGTGTTCTGAATCTATGGATTCTGGACCTACCTCGCTCACTACCCCACCTTCCACTACCCTACCCAAACCCACCGTGGTAGATTCGGCCACCGGTGGGGTTCAACGTGGCGGGTCCCACCTGCGCCCTTTGTCGCGGGGTCTATTTGTCACCGGCTTCTCTGGCGCAGACCTTGGGGGCTATGGGCATACAGACACCTATATACACCTCACTCTACCTCTAGGAATTTCTGCGATCCCACCGCACGCTTCCACCCTCTTACGCATTTCCGATTTTCCCTCACACACTCTCACAATCCCTCACAGCGCGCACTCATCTACCCCTTCGGGAACCTCTCTTCCTAATGCACTCTCCTTCGCCTCACGGGCCACAGACCCCTCCTTGGGCCACACAGACCCCTCCTTGGGCCACACAGACCCCTCCTTGGGCCACACAGACCCCTCTCGTGGAATAAACACACCTGGTGGCAGCAGTTGGGAAAGAGGATCAGGAAAGAAAACCCCGGTCAGTGCTTGGGCGATCCGCCTTCCGGATTCGCCTCGGCCTTCCGGCAATTCCTACCTCTTTTTTGTAGCGCCTTCCGTCACCCAGGCGTGGAGCTTGGCCACTCCGCTCTCGACCATCCAGGATCTTCCGGCCTTCTTGTAGAGAAGGCGGTGCATCGAACGAGTTTGATCTTCGGTCTCCAATCAACCTCGCGCATAGCTTCAACACACGGAAGTTCACACAGTATGCATTGGAGAGACTCTCAAGGGTCTCTTATACATTCATTGTGGATTTCCACGACTCACTCCTACCGGTGTCTAGAAAATATGGCCCACTACCACGGCGCTCCTACCAATTCGACTACGACTCACGGGTCCTCAAAACATCCTATCCCCTACCCCAAAAAGCCTCGGCCTATGATGTCGCTCCTAAAATCAGTAGCGCGTCATGATTCTTTGCCTAGCCTGCGTAGGTGGGGTTCCGCCTCGCCTCCCGCCACGCCCGATCCGAGCGATTCTCCCCAAAACCTCCACCTCGCATCGCACTGCGGTTTCTTGGCGTCTTCCATGGGCGTCGTTGTCTATAGGCCCTAGGCATTATTCCGCTCCTCATGTTGGACAGCCACCGTGCTCCTCCCTCCACGCCACAGCTTCGCGCTCATTTCCTCGATCACCACTTGGGGTAGGCCCCGCTCCCGTTCGGAAGAACCATCGTAAACGCCTGTGGCGGTCAAGATGTCGACCAATAGTTTACGCCCCTCTGTCCCAACAACCACATACACATTTAGAGTGAGCACCGCTCACCATGCGAAGCGAGGACATGAGCATCCTCATCCAGGGCCGTAACTGTCGCTCTTGACTACGAGGTTCTTACCTCTCCTCCGTGGACAATCACAGGCGTGCCTTGGATCCAGGATCGTATCCCCGCTCAGCCATTGACTTCCCCACCTCGGTTCCTCCTTCCGCGACGGTTTAGCCACCGTGGTGGTAGTTTCCCCGGTGGTGGCTTGACTGCGGTTCTTTGTGGCTCTGCCCTTCTTGGTTTGGCCACCTCTCTCTTGACTCGGCCCTAGCTTCATCTCTCTCGCTTATATCTCCTTGACTTCTTGAATTTCTCGGGCGCCATTGTTTCCATTTGTTCACAGGCTCATGAGACCTCATCTTGAAGCTCCTCGATTGTGGCATCGCCCCTTGACTGATTCACTAAGGCCTCTGTTGGGTGGACATGGCCTTTAGCGCTCACATGCCTTGCATAGGGCCGCCTCGCATTCCGTCTGCGCTCCTCGCCACCTTGTTCTCGCCTTCCAGGCTCTCCAACTTCTCCTTGAGCAACTTTTCCTGTTGGCCCTGCACACTCGGCCGGTGAGAGCCATGGCTGGTCGAGGAGATCACTGCGAGCCATGGCGAGTCAAGGCCTGATTCCCAATTGGGCTTGCCCATTCCTTCCACAACAATTCGCCTTGTGTCACACCTCCACTTGAGGACGGGTCGGTGAAATGTCGCCAAAATGTTAGGAGCTCCGCGGACTTGGCTATCGAACTAACCCCTCTTCTTCTAGGGGTTGGTTTGCCACAATCTCCTCATCCGCTCCAATCTCTCCTAGCGGCGACTCCTCCCCACAGGAGGGGCACAACTTGTCGTTCCCTTTTATTTTCTCCTCCTTCACTCGCGTTCCTGCTGATTTCGACTGGTGACCCTAGGTGTGGTGGGTTCCTCTTCTGCCTGTCCTTCCCTTCTTGACCCGTTCGGCCGTCGCCGCCTCCGCTTCTTGCCCTTGGAAACCTCCCCACCTTCATCCAGATCTTCTAGGCGCATTCCCAATCTTGGAATCCTTCCGGAATCTTCCTTACACTCCTCCTCTACCTTGGGTTCCCTGGGTTTCCGGCTATGAAGGCGGAACCGACTTCCAACTCCGTTAGACACTAATGCGCGAACACATGAATTAGAAAAGGTGAAATCAAGGAGGGTCGAGGAAGGGAGAGCAAATTCCCTCTCCTCACAGGCTCTTTCAAAGATCATCCGCCCAATCGATTTGAGTACCTTTAACCACCTCATGAAGAAAGACCGAGTAGTGCGCCATATGATCCAACTTCCGATTCTCAGAAACACAAAATCCACTTGGCTAATCCCACCGTGCCTTGGAACACGAGTTGGCGAGTCACCCATCCATTGTTCACTCTCACTTCCCAGTGCTTCATGAGCGCAGCCTCGTGGTCTTCTTTCTCTGGGGATCAATTACCAAGCTTCCATCCTCTGATGCTTCTCGCCCATACACTGCTCGAAAGAGTCCCAAATCCCAGTTTTGCGGCCTCTTCCTCGCGTCTCCCTCTTGCAACTTGGTTCTCAATTGCCGGGCGCACTCTTGCACCAATCTTTGATCGTAACACCATTTCATCTCCATAAATTCCGGACCCAGCTCACACGGTGCCCGCTCTCACCTTCCGATGGTCCATGTTGGGCCTTTGCATGAAATTTCGGCCCGCGACTCGCCATCTCCTTTCTCCTTGTTTCTTCGTGAAAAGAACCCAACACTCCTGCACGCTGGTCGAAAAGGAACACCACCTCGCGTCTCCTCCACTTCGCTGGCGCTCTTGCCTCATCTCTTTTCCTCCTTCGCTCTACTTGTTGGTTCTCTTCGCCGCCGCCGTGGCCAGCGTCGTCCAGCACACCAGCGGAGGCTCGCCCGGAGCGGTTGCATCGCGACTTCTTGCTGACTCGCTGGCACGGAATTCGCGACCTCGCGGTCTTTGGTGTGTCGTCTCTCGATTGCGCTCCGTATGCAGCGGTGCTCGCCACTAGGGTTGTAAACTCCCACAGTGCATCGTCCGTTCTTGACCCGTGGTGGGCGGCTACCTCCAGCTGGCCAGCATGGCGTGTAGGCACCTAACATATATAGACACTTTCTTATTTCTAAAATCACCAAAACCCAAGGACTCTATCTCCGACCTACCTATCCGGGTCGAAAACCTAAGGTTCAAAACAAATTATTATCCCAAGGGCCAAGGACCATTCTCGTATAAAAGACCTTACCAGGCGATTCTCAAAGCACTTTGCTATACAAACACTCTCAAAACAAAAAAAATCGTTCATCCAGGCACTTAGAGGTTAGTGTATATGTGGTCTTCCACAAGCTCTTATTTTCACAGGCTATAGTGAAACATCCAAGGCTTATAAATTATATAACCCTATTTCCCAAATAAATTATTGGCCAGTCCGTACCTTCATTGAGTCAACACGGCTGTCACCGGTTTCGGGCCTCACATTGAATCAGGAGCCAATTCACCACCGAGGGAGGTGATTTGGAACATGAAACATCGACTTTGACTTCGGATGATGATGCTGGCCCGACTCCGGCACCGCTCGATGAATCCACAACTGGTCCACAAGCCCCATTTATACAGACCTCACGACCAGAACCGTGTGATGCGGTTAATACCGCATGATCCTCGATGAAGAAGCCAACCTTCCGGATCATAATTTACAAGACCAATTTCCTCAAGATGATGCAAAGACTTGCGGTGATGCACAAGGAGATCTACGACATGCTAAACGTCACGGATGTGGAAACGAACCCGCGGCGGACCCGCCACGCGGATGATCCGGCTCCCGACGTTCCGGCGGTACGCCACCTCTGAAGAGTGGAAAGAACCCGGATACCAATCCATCGATTTTGAACATCAATAGCGAGGCTGTCCATGCCGCATCAACCACGATTGACTTAGAACCCAAGTCCTTGAAAGAAGCTTTCTAGTCATGAAAAGGATAAATGGAAATTTGCGATTGATGACGAGTTCAACAGCCTTGTCAAGAATCATACCGAAATTGGTAGACTTGCACTGACAGAAACCCATTTCGTAAATGGGTATTCAAGCTAAAGCTCAATGATAAAGGAGAGATAGCCGGATACAAGGCAAGACTTGTAGCTAGGGGTTTCACACAAGTTGAGGGACTTGACTATCAAGAGACCTTCTCCCTGTGGTGAAATCACAATCAATTAGAATGATCTTAGCCTTAGTGCAGAGCATAACTGAATTATATCGGATGGATGTAAGCACGGCTTACCTTTATGGAGCCTTAGGCGAAGACCTATATATGACGCAACCCAAGGATACGAAGACAAACAAAGACCCCACAAAAGTGTGCAAGTTGCTGAAGACCATCTATGGTCTGAAGCAAAGTGGCCGAGTGTGGTACCTGAATATTCATGTCTACCTCCTTAGCAGGTCCTTTAAGCAAAGTCAGTGGGACAGCTTCTGACGAGGCGAGATTATGTTGTGCTCGCCCTCTATGTTGATGATGTCATCCTGGCTGCCAGCAGCAATCAGCTATTAGAAGAAGTGAAACAAATGTTAAGCGCAAGTATGACATGAAGGATATCGGAGAACTTACATTACATTTAGGCATCCAAGCTGCGAGTGAGGTCTCAAGGGCTCTTGATGATACATCAATACCAATACATCCGTGACATCTTGATAAAGTTCAAGCCGGACCAAGCACGACACCTTCGCGCAGCCATAGGAGTAAAGCTCACAAGTTTACAATGCCCTCAGTCAGAAGCAGACAAACGAGAGATGGTTACCGTACCATATCGACATGCGATTGGCAGCCTCTTGTTTGTAGGAAACTGGACACGTCCCGACATACGATGATTCTGAGCACACTCTCGCTTCTTAGAGAACCCCGCCGCACATCGGGTAGCGCCAAACGAGTTTTTCGCTATCTCAAAGGCACCCAATGTTACGGACTTTGCTATAAAGGCAGTGGACAAAATCAGCTTACCTTAAGGGGTTTCTGAGATGCCGATTATGGCGATGTGATAGGAAAAGCCTCTCCACATCTGCTTTCTTTAGCAGCCATCAATTGAGCTGCAGCGATCCTCCATTGCCCTATCATCTACAGCCGAGTACAAGAGTTTGATGATGCATCCAAAGAGGCAGAGTGGGAAAGGACTTTCCTTACAGACTTGGGCGGTGAAACCAACACCATTGTTATGTGACAATATGTCTCGGCTCGTTGCTAACCCTGTGTTTCACGCCCGAACAAAACACATAGAGATCTGACATCACTACATCCGAGATGTGGTGGAGCGTCTTGTGAAGGTTGATTATGTCCACACCGAAAACACACCGACGTGCTCACCAAGGCCTGTCAAGACAAAACACTATCGACATGGAAGGGCTTGGCTTATGTGACTGACAGGTTACATGCTCAACAACAAGTAGCAGGCATGTCGTGTCGGTGGTGGGAGGGGTGGGAGCCTGCTCTCGATAGGTGAGTTATGTTCTCATTGATAGATGAAGTGCTCGCCAGCCTCCATCGCCGCCAAGCCTTCACTTTCTGTACGACCCACAGACATATGAGAATCAGTGGACAGGTAGGATGCGAGGGAGCAATAAATTATTTCCAGCCAGGCAGTGCGGATGAAGCTCAACGCCAACCTAAGCGCCCTGCAGTCGGCTGCCACCTCCGATGCCTCCTTGATTTGAGTCAGCAGCGCTGCCACTGCCTTAAGCTGGGCAACAAGGTCCATCTCCTCCTCGAGCTCGCCGCGCGTTGGAAGCGGTCCGGTGGCATCTTCAGTCAGCTTCCCCAGCGCAGATGAACTTCCAGGCTGATCTTATACCCACGAACTTTGATGGACTGGCCGATAGTGTAGCTGTCATCCCAGCTAGGAGAAGAGGCGCCCCTGTGTAGCCTCGGGCTCCTTCTCGCTAGCGGTGGTGTCTCCGCCGAGCCTTTTCCTCGACCACGCCATCCCGCCTCGACGACATGGCGATGCGTGACGGATGAACAGCCGGTGCGAGGCGGCGAAGGTCGGCATGTGAGGATCGCCATCTTGAAGACTGTGCCACGCTCTGCTCTCGAGTTCGGTTGTTGGACTGTAATGACTACGTGCCCATGTGTTGCATGTGAGGGAGCTCGATCTTAAGCTCGTTATGCTTAAGAGGGAGTGTTAAGATATATGGATATATATTAGTTAACCTATACTCGCTTAAGTTAGTGATAGGTGGTGTCCGTTTGATATAAGTGACTGTTCGTAAATTAGGTTTAGATATAAAAACACCTGAGACCCTTTTTGTAATTAATCAATTCAATCTTTTGCTTTTGCATTCACTCTTCACGTTCTGTCTAGAACGTTTACAGGAGTTGGGATTGAGCTTCATGGAGAAGAAATGGTGTTATGTCAGTCCAGCATTGGTGCAGGAATGTGCCCGCAATTGAAGGCCAAGTTGCAGGAGGGTGACATGCAGCAGAGGCCGCAAAACTGGGACCCTAGGACTCTTCCAGGCAGTGTATGGGCGAGACGAGTCGGAAGATGGGAGTCTGGTGATTGATCCCCAGAGGAAGAAGACTTTAAAGGTTGCAGCGGCAGCAATCATGAAGCCTGGGGAGGTGCGGGTTAACAATGGATGGGTGACTCGCCAACTCGCGTTTGTGCAACTCGTGGGGCTGGCCAAGTGGATTTTGTGTTTTCTGCAGAACCGAAAGTTGGATCACATGGCAGACCACTTCCTGGTATTCCTTCATGAAGTGGTTAAAGGCACACAGATTGACTGGGGCAGGATAATTTTTGAGAGGGCGTGTGAAGAGAGGGCAAATTTGCTCTCCTCCTGTCCTCGTCCCTCTCTGATCTCACCTTTCCTGATTCATGTGTTTGTGTATTCCGAGTGCCTCACTGAGTTGGAGATTGTGTCTGCCCTTCATAGCTGGAAGCCGGTCAAGGAACTCAAGGTAGAAGAAGAAGAGTTCAAGGTAGAAGAAGAAGAGTCCAAGGAAGATTCGGGGAAGGACTCCAGCAGTTGGGAATTCGCGGCACCAGAAGATTCAGATGACGGTGGGGAGGTCACAAGGAGCAGGAAGAGGAAGGTGGTGGCGACTGAACGGGGGTCGACCAAAAAGGGGAAGACGGCCGCAATAGAGGAGGAGCCCACAACCACACCCCGGATCACTGTGTGAAGAGCCCTTGAAGGAGGAAAGTAAAAGGGAACGGTGGGTTGTCCTCTTGTCAAAAGTGGAGGACAAATCGCAATCGCGAGGAGTTTTACAAATGAGGAGGCCATGCACCAACCCCTAGGGAGGAAGGGTTAATTTGGCAAGGTTCCCACGAGCTCAAGGACATTTTTGGAGATATCCCATTGGCCCCGTGGAGGCGAGTGACACAAACCCCATGCACGGGCTTGTTGTGGAAGGGAATGGGCACTGGGACAGCCCAATTTGGGAAACTGCAGGTTCTGACTTCAGCAATGGCTCAGACCCAGGCGGACCTTCTCGACCAGGCAGCTATGGCTCTCACCTGGCTGAGTGTGCAGGGGCAACAAGAGAAGTTGCTCAAGGAAAAGTTGGAGGGGTTGGAGAGCGAGAAAAAGGCAGCAGAGGACCGCAGGCGGGAGTGCGAGGAGGCACTAAGCAAGACACAGGAGAAGCTGAGAGCTATGTCTACCCAACAGGAGGCCCTGGTGAACCAAGTAAAAGGGGCACATGCTACGATTGAGGAGCTCCAGAATGAAGTTTTGCGGGTCCAAGAACAGGTGGAGACGCTGGCGCCTCTGGAAAAGTTCAAGAAACTAGCGGAGAGGTATAAGCGGGAGAGGGATGAGGCTAGGGCCAAGATCAAGAGAGAGACGGGCAAGCCGAAGAAGGGCAGAGCGACAGCCACCACGGTGGCTAAAGCGACCACCGTTGGGAAAGCAGCTATCATGGTGGCTAAACCGGCCACCGTCGCGGAAGGGGGACCCGAGGTAGGGGAAGCCACAAACAAGAGCGCCGCAGGCGGGGATGCAACGTCCCTGGATTCCAAGGGGCAGCCAGTCCCGGATTGTCCACGGGTGGATAGGGTAAGGACCTCTGTAAAGGCGATCGTACGCGCTGGATGAGGATGCTCGTGTCACGGCCGCATGGTGAGCGGTGCTCACTCTAAATGTGTATGTGGTTGTTGGGACAGAGGGGCGTAAACCATCGGGTCAGACATCTTAACCGCCACAGGCGTCTACCAGTGGTTCCTTCAAACGGGAGCTGGGGCATACCCCCCGCAAGTTGTGCTTAAGGAGATGAGCGAGGCAAAGGCCAAAGCGTGGAGGGAGGAATGCACTGTGTGGTTATCAAGTGATGAGGAGCGCGACGACATGCATGGGGGCAGCAGACGAGCGGCACTGTGGAATGCAAAAGTTTGGGCAGCCAGCCCAAAAGAGCCAGAAGAAGAACGAATCCACCCATTCACTCTAGTAGGCAGTAATTCTCCTCCCAGCACCCGGAGTTGCACAGATCCATTCTCGTATATTGCCACCACCTCATAAGGTCCCATCCATCTCAGCCTAAGCTTTCCCGGGAAGTCCAAGTACCGACTATCGTATGGGAGAACCAAATCCCCAGCCACGATAACCTCCTGCTTCCTCATCTTCCCATCATGCCGGTCTTTCCTGAGTTCCTGAATCCGCTGGGTTTCCTCTAAGGCATCTTCTCTATGTTCCTCCTGTTCTACGAAAGATTCTAACGTAGCTACTTGACTATCTTCTACGGTCATGCGTTCATCCTCTATGATCCTATAGGTAGGTACTTCGAATTCCACAGGCATAACAGGTAACATTCCATATGTCAGATAATAAGGGGTTTTCTTGGTGGTTACCTTCTCCGCGGTCCTGTAAGCCCACAGTGCTGAATGTAATTTAGCATCCCAATCATACATGTGTGTTACAGTTACCTTGGTGAGTGTGGCGTGACTTTCGCTGACGGCCAGCCGGGCGCGCACAATCCCTTGTCGTTGTTGTCCTCACCCACGCCATCGCCATCGCTGTCGCCGCCACCTACGAGCATGAGGAAGACGGCGCGCGAGCTGAAGCGGAGGAAGAAACCCTAGCTGGAGCGAGAGGGAGAGGAGGAAAACATCACGCGCTGAGGAGCTTTTCGAGCGCTGGGAGGCGTGAAGGACTTGCAAAGCACCACGAGCGTTGAGTGCTGGGAGGAACAGTGGACGTGAGGGCGGCGCTTCAGGCGGCGGAGGGCGACCCCGGATTGAAGAGGAGAGTCGCCAGGAAAGCGCAGGCAAATTGAGTGGAGGCACCTCTGCGAGAGAGAAGAAGAAGAGAAGAAGGTGGCGGGGAGTGAGCCAGAGCTAACTTCCTGATTGTGTGATTGTTTCCCCCACCAGGAGAGCCTCAAGGTGAGACCCCAAGAGGCCGAGAGGAAGCTTGGAATTGGGAAGTAGCTTCCTCCTTCAATAGCACTTGGGAAGTGATTCACTCCCCTAGAAGCATTTGGGAAGAAAAACGACGCCATGCCTCGAGGTGAGGGCAAGGGAAGGAACCGCTGTTAAGGGTTCCTCCTCGAGGAGGAAAGGGAAAGAAGGCGGCAGCGAGGGCGCGCTGTGGGGAGATGAACTTGTGATGCCCAGTTCACCTGCTTATGGGCAGCTCAATCCTGTGATTTGGTAGAATTTTAGGCAATGGGCGGAGGAGGAAGACATCCAATTGGGATGGGTGTATGGCCGCCATGGCCTACACTAATTTGGAATTGATTGAGGAGTGTTATATCAACCTCCATCAATTGAAGTAGCCCTTGCCAGAGCCGGGAGGAGGAATGCTTGACCGATCCCGCTGCTAGACCGTCCAAGCATTAGGCAAGTGTATGGGAGACCGGAGGAGGAGAGCTCGAATTGCTCTCCTTGAGAGGACAAATGGAGGAAGAGGATTTCCTCTAAATTCCGCAGGAAGTCCTCGACATGATGGACGGAGGAGTGAAGGCCACGCCAAGAATGGTCTGGAAGACTGCCATGAAAGCGGAGGAAGAAACCCTAGCCGGAGCGAGAGGGAGAGGAGGAAAACATCACGCTACCGAGGAGCTTTTCAGCGGAGGCGTGAAGGACTTGCAAAGCACCACGGCTGAGTGCCGGGAGGACCAAGAGACGTGAGGGCGGCGCTCAGCGTGAGGGCAACCGGATAGAAGAGGAGAGTCACAAGAGCGGCAAATTGAGGGAGGCACCTGCGAGAGAGAAGAAGAAGAGAAGAAGGTGGCGGGAGTGAGCGAGCTAACTCCCGATTGTGTGATTGTTTCCACTGTGGAGAGCCTCAAGGTGAGACCCCAAGAGGCCGAGAGGAAGCTTGGAATTGGGAAGTAGCTTCCTCCTTCAATAGCACTTGGGAAGTGATTCACTCCCCTAGAAGCATTTGGGAAGAAAAACGACGCCATGCCTCGAGCAGGAAAGGGCAAGGGGAAGGAACCGCTTGCCAAGGGTTCCTCCTCGCGAGGAGGAAAGGGAAAGAAGGCGGCAGCGGAGGCTGCGCCGCCAGGGGGAGATGAACTTGTGATGCCCCAGTTCACCTGTTTTGCGGGGCAGCTCAATCCCAGGGATTTGGTAGAATTTTAGGCAATGGGCGGAGGAGGAAGACATCCAATTGGGATGGGTGTATGGCCGCCAGTGGGCCTACACCAATTTGGAATTGATTGAGGAGTGTTATATCAACCTCCATCAATTGGAAGTAGCCCTTGCCGCGTTGCCGGAGAGGAATGCTTGGACTGATCCCCGCTGCTAGACCGTCCGAAGCATTAGGCAAGTGTATGGGAGACCGGAGGAGGAGAGCTCCGGAATTGCTCTCCTTGAGAGGACAAATGGAGGGAAGAGGATTTCCCTCTCAGAAATTCCGCAGGAAGTCCTCGACATGATGGACGGAGGAGTGAAGGCCACGCCAAGAATGGCTGGAAGACGGACAGCATCAAGGAGCTGAAATGGCGGCTCTTTGCCAAAATTGTGTTGGGGTTGGTGAACTATCAACGGACCTCCTATTTCAGCACCAACTTCGTCCAATTTTTGTGGAAGATTTCTCGAGGAGCTAAGCCGGATTGGGGGACGATCATGTATGAGGCCTACATACATCACAGGGAGAAGCTCCTTAGGCCAAATTCGGTGGATGAAGAAGGGCCAAGGCCATGTTACCTCAGCACCTATTTGGTGCACTTGTGGGAAATGGAGGGGCTCTTGACCAGCAAGGAGCTTGAGGATGCTTGGCATCCTTTTGAGATAATCCACCTCCAGCCAAGTTTAGAGCGACCTTTGCCTTTCGCTCTAAGGAAGACCATGGGAGGGCAGACCTCCATAAGCACACCAGGACCGAGGGTGGAGGAGGTGGAGGCAACAAGGTTGCCGGAGTGGGAGGCCTTTCCTCCACAAGAGCAAGGAGGAGGAGAGGAGCAAGATCCGGCCAAGGAGGGCTAGGTGGTAGTCTATGAGAGGCGGACTACCATGGTAGGGGTGACGACCCCCAGGGTGAGAGGAGTCCCCACCATTTCGTGGGTGCCTAGAGAAGAGGCACCCCGGCAGCCTACCCCGGTAGGGAGGCCGCCTACCGGTGGTGCGACCACCGTGGTAGGGGACCCCAGAGAGGCACCACCCCAGGTAGGCGGCACCACCCGGCAGTAGGCGGCCTACCCGGCAGGGGCACCACCCCAGTAGGCACCCCTCTGCAGTAGGCAGACTAAGTAGGCCACCTACCAGTAGGTAGGCAGGCCACCGCTGGGGATCACCACCGCAGAGGCAACACCCTATGCCCAGGTAGTGCAATCACGGCGGTAGGGAAGAGGAAGGAAGGGCAGCGCGAGGCGCCGCGGGCGGCGCCCAGGCCGCCATCACCCGCGCTGGGCGGGAGAGCAGATGGGGCGACGGTGCGAGGGCCTACGTTGCCGCGCGATGGCCCGAGGAGTGTGGGAAGGCTGGAAATTTCCAGCAAGAGGCCGGCGGGGGCAGAATTTGGGCCCCTAAACATGATAATCTTGGAAGGGGGTTAATATACAAACCCCCTTCCGCACAACTGAAACCCCCTTCACAAAAAAGACACCGTTCGGGAAATGCAAAATACGTTGAATCCTCCACAAAGACCATGCTAAATACGAAAGGGGAAAAAACATTGATATTTCACAATTCATAAAACAGAGGTTTTATCGGCCGGCCGCCGCCAGAGTATCCTTGCCTACCATGCTTTGACACAAGTAATGAAAGAAAATCGATATCACGTTTCAAAACCCCTCTTCCGTCCCTCGAATATAGTCTTTCCTCTACAAAGATCCTCAGCGATGACTCGAGACTCATCTGCGCTTGGGTGGCTTCAATCTAAAACAATCGCCAGTTGCGCATGCTCCAATTCTACTACATCGGCTGCCACCGCTGTGGCCTTCGCTTCATCATCTTCTGCGTTGTCGCCGCCCTTGTCGCCACCACTCCTGCATCGCACATGATCCGTGGTTTGTTGTCCTTCCTCTAGCAAGTCCCTGCTTATGCTTTCATCCTCCTTGCACTAAGTGGAACCACGAGCTTTCGAACAATTTTTTCGCTAATACAAACTTCTTTAGCCTAATCAGCCGCCTCTCCTGGGCCTCGAATGTGAGCTCCTCTTTCCACCGCAAAACCTCGAAACCATGTATGCGCTAGGGATATAACCAGATGAGGTCACCTCTATTGCAATAGAATTGCGTCAAAGCAATGCCGCGTGTTGTTGTCCCACTTCTGCGCAACCATCCGTAATCCAATCTCCTTCTTTCGAGAATGTTTTGATGAATTTCATCATCAACCCGAGAGGTCTTTGGTAGGCACACCACCATTTTGTCTTGAGACATGTACACCGCTTCTTCACCAAGATCATGTGCAATCACGGATCGTCCATTGTTAAAAGTCCTCGTAATATTGGGCGTCATAGCCTTGCCTTCGAGCCTTCCTTCACACACCAAGCAATCTATGTACTCCACTGTCTCAAATCCACCGTCATTACTCATGTTTGTTTTGTCCCAAACGAAGGACACCATTCCACCCTTGCCACATAATCCACGCATGCACTCTCTCACAAGGTGAGCTTCTTCCACTCCGTGCATGACAATGAGCTGAATTCTTCCGCCTTCTCCGGAAGCTTTGGAAAACTGTTCATCATGCCCGCATCCAACCGACTATCCATAGGACCAATGTCAAAGCCTCTTGGGACATCCATAACCGAAGGGTATAAGCCCATCAAGGAATCCCGCATCTCCATAATGTTTCTTTTTCCACTTGATAGTAACACTCTTCTCGCACTGAACAGGAACAAGTGCAAATCTTTTCAAATCCTTGTCCATGATTGCCGCTCATCCTCAAGACTCTTCCGTTGTTAATCTCAAATATGAAGTTCTTGAAATCCTCCGCCTTTTGCAAATTCTCCACATCCTTTATTTGTCAACGCTGTGGAAAGAAAAACGTTAGGGGGACACCACATTCCTATTGTATTCAAACAAGCGGATGATGATAAGGAGGGTGTGAAAGACGCCGGCCGACCGCGCCTTCACACCTCCATCGACAAATTTGGTTTCGTGCGCCGCGCCGGCGCCGCCGCCGCCCACCGGTAGGTAGAGCAGGAACATGGCGCCGGCCGGCGCCGTGACATGTGTGCCTGCGATCAAAGATAGTGGGGAGGCGCCGGCGCCCCCACTATCGCCATTCTCGCAGACATGGCGAGCGCCGGCCGGCGCCCGCGAATGCAAACGAAAACCAAAGCGACTCATTGTCGTGGTGACGGATCTCACCTTCCCAAAGAAAAGCCGTTTGAAACCGAGCAATCATGTCGTCTGCTTGAGTGTAGAGGATATTCCTTCCTCACTTCCTCGAAGATGAGCACTCGGATGTTTAGCCATGGCCACTTGAATAACATGCGCTTTCTTCTTGAAGTAATTTCGTCCTCCATTCCTTTGAGATCGAGGATGCTCCAAGACCTTCCCTGCGTGACAAGAATCTGCCCACATTCACCATGGTATACCGGAATGATTTCAAGGGTTTCGCGAGCATGTCTTTCGGCTTGAAATACACTGTTTCCACGTGTTTGGGATCATCTGTGACTTTCCTTTTTCCCTTCCCTTTCTTCCGGTGCCGCAGTATGTGCTTCTTCCGCCTCGTAACTCGCCGCTTCCCACTTTGAAAAGATCTTATCAATATTATCCCATACCTTGCCCTCCCGCGCGATGCAGATGTGTGTCCTGTTGTCCACTTTGTTCGCTTGTACACGTCATCTTCGCGCCTTCATCATCTTCAATTAATCCAAGAACCTTATAAAGATTGAACTTCCATGACATGGTCATCTGACTCCATCCCGACGCGCAATAAGAAGCTCATCTCGTAAATATCTTACTGCTCAATAAAAGACATTTTCTTCCGCTTGTCGACATTGTGTTATGGTCGGTTGCAAGAACTCTCATCTCGTGCACCGTAAGCCCACAGATACATGCGCTTCAACATATTGAAAACGGACTTCGAGCAATATCGCCAAGTGCTTCATAGCAAGATATGTGTGGTTCCCCAAGTACACCCATAATATATTTCTTGGCCCGAATTTCGCCATCCAACTTGCTAATATCGCACTCCGGGTCAATCATGCATGAATGGCGTAACCCTTCTTCAATCCTTCCTTGAATAACTCGGGCTAGGTAGTTTGACCATGCCTCGTCCACCCTCCTGATTTGGGCATCTGGTGTAATAAAAGATGCTGGCTTCAAATTCTCAAGCTTTACCAGTACTGTCTCCGGAACAACTTTCTTGGCATAGGCAGAGTCCCTGATTATTGTCAATGGGTTTGATTCCCGGATAGCATCTTCAAGTCTTTCCTCATCTGTCCGCACATGGACAGTCGCTATGTTCTCCTGGTGGGCTTCACTCACGGTTTCCTTCCTGGATTTCTTCTTTCTCTTCCCTGTGGAGCCTCGCTATGTGAGCGGTATGCCCTGCGTGCCCACCATGCCTTGCTCTCCCACTCGAGTCCCCTGTCTCCATACTCTCGGATCGGGCGGACAGGAGGTGCCTCAATAGAACCGCGCCGCCCACCGCCGCCCACCGCCTCTTCCGCAACAAGTGCAAGGGTGCAGCAGCGGCCGGCGCCCAACCCTTCGGTGCCTTGGGAACCCCAAACCCAGTCCGTAACGTGTCTCCAAAGACTTATTCAGGAGGGCGCGGCCGCCGGCGCCTCACCTCCTCCGACCGACCACTGGGTACCTCCATGGAGGAGCCGGAAAAGGAATGTCCAGAACGGAGCATCCTTCCATCCTCCGCCTCCCGAAAGTCGCCATCGGAGTGGCCAAGGACGGTATACACCCATCCTCCTCATCGATGGGCCGAGCTCACTAGCCGCACCGCGCCGGCCGGTGAGCCCGTCATGCACATTCAAGCCGGGCTCGACTGCCAGACATTTCCTCCTATGCCGGATGACGGATTCGGTAATCTTCCGCATATGGTCGTAATGCTCTAGCTTGCGAGCATCCCGCAAAATGTAAAAAGGATTGAGGAAACGCAAGATAGAAGGCACAAGTCATGGAAACCAACATACAACGATTTGCATCAATCGCCTTGAAAACCTTATTCCAAAGTTTTACTTATATCGACGATAGCATTTCAAATCCTCCACCAGGTTTGAAGGACTGCACTTCTTGCTTTGGAAGCCATGTAGGCTGACCTCATAAGCCTTGTACATGGTTTCATCTTCGCTTATCCGATCAAATACCAAAGGCTTTGTTGTGCACAGCATCTGAAACACAGGCTCTCGTCCATCCATATCCACAGTCGCCCATAGAACCCAGCCAGCCCTTGCTCTGGTTTGGCAAGGCCCCCTTGAACCCTACGACCCACAGTTTCAATAGAGGAGTCCAAAAATTGTTCTCCTCCGAAGGCTCCTCATCCTGTGTCAACATCCAGTCCTTCTCGAGCAGAACATTGGCCTCCACCTTGCTCCCCAACCGCCGTATGGCAATAGATATCCTCATAGTTAAATGGCGTTGGAATAGGCGCTGCAGATTGCCTGTGGGGTCTCTTCCTCGGTCTCCCCGCTCCTTCTCCTTCGCTGGCCTTCCCGGATGTTAGGCTGCCCGATTTCCCATGCCCAATTGACAAATTACCTCTGGGGTGCTTGATGGCTGGTTGTATCTCGCGCCTCCACCGGAGGTAGGCGTGCCTTCTCCGACATCCACACCGAAATTCCGCCGCATCCTTCTTCTTGCCGCCGGATTTCTTGGTTTTGGGCATCGGGTCGATGTTGCCTCTTCTCCACGTTCCTTCCTACTTCGTCTTCCGCTTGCCATCCTGAAGAGATTAGATACAATCTGCCATAGGAAGGCAGCGCAATTCAAAGAAGGAATCAGCGTCGCACAACTTGAAGGAAATTTGCAGAACAGGAAGGGGGAGGGGCCATACCGGAAGACTATGTGAATCGCGGCGAAGAGGAAATGGCGGAGGATCGCAGCGTGGAGAAGTCGCGTGCTGGGAGACAGCGCCAAAAGTCCTTCTCCGAGAGTTGATGCCGCCGAGGCGGCCGCCACTGCCTGGCTCGGAAGAACTTGCTCGCCTCTCGTGGTTACTCTCCACTGAATCGAAAGTATGACGCCTGCTCGGTCACGCCATACACATGTGGCAACCCTAACCATAAATGTCAATTAAGGAAATGATTACATGGAAAACCATTTATAGGACCCTAAGTCAAAAGCCGTACATGTGAACCCCAATGCCGAGAAAACAATGAAGAGGCGGTGTCACCGCCAAGTTCTACCGGTGAAGATCTTTCGGTTTATTTGCTCATAATGGCATTTCCACCTTACCTTCACCACGGCCGCCTATGTCATGGCATACCACGCTCGTGAAGAGTGAGGACCATATTTCCAGAGGTTAGAGGTGCGGAGTCCTCGTCGACAATGTTGCGCGCCACCCACATCGTTGTCGAAGAGGTCGAGTTTTCGTCCACAAAGTTCATTCCTCACGCTTTGTGCGATCAAGGGGAACATGTACTTGAGAACAAGTGTTGGGTTTGCATCGTCTCCGCCTCTGCTCACCCATGTAATGACGACATTGATGTTGTCGCAGCAGAACGTGTGAGGAAGAGGGGTCTTTGATTTCCGGATGGTAGGTGACTCTCTTGTGAGGAGCAAGGATGGTCAGATCGATGGGGCCCCGCCCTTCCCCGATCATGAGCAACGAAAACGAGTCCGAACTCGGAAGGTTAGTTTGCCTTCAACAAGAAAGCCTTGTTTGCGGTGAAGACAATGTTGTGGCCGAATAGTCCACCCCATCCGTGGCGATTCCATCTCATGCACACCGCACGTGGTATTGCGGTAATGCTCGCCGCCATCGACAAGCGTCCTCTCCGGCATTCCGTGGGGTGCCCATGACCCCGTGAACTTGAACTTATATGCGCCATTGATGGGAATCCGCATCGAAGACACGAAGGAAGGGAGATGGGGTGAATCCCCGTGGTTTGTTCCGCCAAGGAGCGATGTGCGAGGATGACCGCAGGATCGAGTTCTTCCACAAGCAAATGATCCGTGGATCGAGGATGGGGATGATGACTTTGTTCACCCTCCGGTGCATCCGGAACATTCCATCCCAAGCCTTTAAGTGAGACATTGATGACAACAAAGCTCGGACAAGCGCGCGACGGGCAGGGGTGTCTTTGCAAAATGTGAACTGGAGAAGGTGACGGACTTTCTTAAACCGTGTTGCAACCAAATGTGCATGCAGAGGTTGACCAAGCAAGGCCTTGAGCAACGATATAGGTTCCTCACAAGAGCAAGAGACATTTCTTCAAAGCCTCGTACATCGGGACCCGAGTCAAACTAACAAAGAAAGAGTTTTTACGCATGTTATGGGATCGGTTCCTGCTACATGAAGGCCTTGAAGAGTATATTGTATGGGGCACAGATACGAGGAATCGAAAGGGAGGGTCATGAGGAATGCCCGTGGGATAGTGTTCGAACCAACCCAATTCATAAGTCCCCATGCACTTGGTGCTCTAGCGTGGATGGATAATGCTTTTCGCTTCATGGTGAAGACTTCAACGTGCGGTGTATAACCTGCGACACCTATACAAAGGAGATATGGTCATTGTACAAGCAGCGGTGTCAAAGCTCGTCCGCAGCTTGACGACGCGTTTTTGAAGTTATGGAAATCTAACTTCAGAGTGAAGATTCCCAAATCCAACAGTTCTCGACCGCTCAATATGTGCGTGGTTAAAGACCACCATTCGAATACAACTCGGAAGGTTGATCAAGGTAGATATCACTCTACCACTAGTACAACCCATCTCCGGTGGGAGGAGTTTTTCGTTCATCCCATAGTTCGCCGAGCACCGGTATGCGGATGGTTCGAAAACTGAGTGTCGGGTGGCGCCACCCGGCGCCCACCTCGGATGACCGACTGCTGCATCAAGTTGCTCGAGTACCATGTTTGAAACTCGCAGTCCTTGTTCATGGATGGCCCCTGGTTGTAGGTTTGATTGGTCGAGTTTAGGGGCCGGGCCACCGCGCCCTGGCCCCATCCACCTTCAAACTCGCCAACCATAATATATGACCTAGAAGGTGGACGTTTTGAACATTTTAGATTGGGGAAGATGGTAAATGTATGTGTGAAGAGGTGATAGTCCACGACATCGGTTTGTTGTATGCAATGGGTTTCATGGATTCTCTTCGCTTGTGGTGTGGAAGAAGCGTGTTTGTATGTGTGAAATTGGGAACGTGAAAACTTGGAAGGATGTGACACTTGGAACGTGTTTGTAGGGCGAAAAATATCGCAGCTAGAGGCACACTGCAGGAGGAGCGGGAAAAATGGCAAAACACCGTGAAAAGAGTTACAGGAACCGGATAAGTACATGCTCCTCGCTATAGAAATGGACCAAGAAGACCGAGATTCCACACTTTGCGTTGGCCAAAGAATCTTGATGAGGACCGTGTATCTGCGGCACGTAGTGGGTTGCATGATCCACAATTATACGACGCAGCAAGAGTGTTTTTGCACTATGCCAATTTGAGGAACGATGCGAATCGACAATCGTGATTATTCAAGATGTTATTCTTAATTATAAAGGAGTGCTACCCAAAGTGCTCTATTTGCAGCTTGACAACACTTGCCGGAAAACAAGAACCATGTTGTTTTGCATGATTTGAACATGCTAGTTGATATGGGAACTTTTCAAAGGTGAAGGTTGGGTTCCTCCTTGTTGGGCACACTCACGACCAAATCGACCAAATGTTCTCTTGCTTTTCCAAAAGCTTGAAGCACAAGGAGGCACACACTCTTCCCACATCGGTTCATGCATACACGCCTACACCGGAGATCAAAGTTTTGCGGAGGTCCGGACTTCCGGTCATATGTATGGCCGATTAGACAAGGCGATGGTCGCGAGCATATTCATCGGTGAGAAAATTGAACAACTTATCTTTCCAGCGCTTTAAAATCACCAGAGAAGACAAACCGACTGTAATGCGATGAATTAGGAGCAAGCAATATTCGACATCGATGTATTGGGAAACCGCCGGGTTGGAGTTTTTGAAATTTGTCCCTCCATATACATACAAGACCGGCCCTCCGGCTCGAGACAAGAAAGGGACGTCGGGGTTATCTCCAAGGAGTGGCACATTTGAGAGCGGTCTGCTTGAGCTGCGCCATATGTGACCGGAATATGGATGGTGGGAAGCATTCTGGGTGGACCAAGAAGAAATCGCAATAATCGTGGAGAACAACATTGGGCTCGCACTAGAAGTGCCGTGGAAATGGTTCTCTCGGGCAGAATCGGAAGAAACAGCGCAACCACTCCAAGTTCCCGATGAAGCTATCCTAGAGGAGGCGTTGCTAAGAGAACTCCCCCAACGGGATATGTACTTGGGGCCTTACCGACAGTTGGGAAGGCAGCAGCAGGAAATGGCACGTTTGCATGGAGATGTAAAAGACATAAAGGAAGGGATGTTCATCGCAGTACCTTGTACCAGCGATACGCATAATCGGCCTTTCTGGATTGGGAAAGTTAATCGTGAGGTTGGATGTGGAAGAGCCTCATTTCTGGTTCACTGCAGATCGAGCACAGATGCATATGAAGGCGATACGTGGAAGAATATGTGATTCGCACCCTTCCACCGAGACAAATTGGGATTGGAAGGAAAAAGGGTGGGAAGGCAAATTTCAAGAATGTTCAAGAAGTCTTCATCAATAAAACCGTCATCTTGTATTATGGGTTCATTTGAATTCGTAAACATCTCTATTCCATTGACAAAAAGCGATCGTGATAAGTTGAATGAATTGCGGGGCTTCATCGAGCCACCACCAAAGTGCACCGAAGATAGTGACGAAGACGGTGAGGACATCGGGCCCTTGGACATGGAAGGTGTCAATTCGGGAGATGAGTGAAAAGATGTATGAAGTGGAGGCAAACATCGGTGGACATGAGACAAGAGGGTTTACTCGACCGTCCGTGCCGACCGCCAAGTGTTAGGCTCAAAGTGGGAGCTCGCGTTAGTGATAGGGAATCACCTGGTGCTATCATTCGGATCGGAAGTTGAAGAAGTTGGAGTCACTTCCGGCCGTAGGTTGCGAGGACAGGACAATGGCACCGGCACGCCGCCATTTTTCACCATCCTTTTAGTAGCATGGAAACCGTTTTCCGCACCCCTGTATTGTACATTTTGTTCAAATCAGATATAACCCATCCGACGCATGCCTAAATCCTAAATCGTGAAAAGATAGCTGTGGCGCGCCCACCGGCCGAGCGCCCCTTCTTGCCAAAACAAAAGACTATGGGTTCGGACGGTTCGGAAAGAAGCACCATTCTTTACCAATGATGATGTGAAGATTGCGCAATGTCTTCAAAAGACCTTGTTTATTTAGATGCCTCAACAACCCGTTCCCTTTTAGTCCTTCCGGTACTTATGGTAAGCAAGCATGGGTCGAATATGCCAAATTCGATGGCGAACTCGCTAACCCTTTGTGTGATGGAGACATCGCCCGGACAATTTCATCCCTTATCGACCCTTATTTTCAGGCCTTGACCGATGTTGCCCAAAGCAGCAGAATGCGACCCATCCCAAACCCCCTTCCGACGATATTTGGTTGAAAACCCCCTTACTGTATATTAACCCCCTTCCAAGATTAGCATGTTCCTAGGAGATTTGCTGGGTGCTTGTGAGGCACTCAGCCGTGTAGACTTGAAGGGGGCTAGGGAGTTAGCAGCCTCCTTGTGGGCATGTCAAGAGGAAGTTCGGGCAAATAAGGCCCAAGAGATGACAGAGAGAAGGGCAGGGACCAAGTGGCAATTGGAGGCCATGGAGTCCGACGAGAAGGCAGCCAAGTTGGAGAAGGTCAGAGAAAACCCAGCCGACCTTATGGACCAGCGGAGGAGAAGGTCTGGAAGGAAGTTATCCCAAAGCAGGAGGAAGAGCCCGGCAACCATTCAAAGGGACTCGTGAAGGCAAAAGGCGGAGGAGCATTTTGCCCAACTAGAGCAGGAGCAGAAAGGCAAAACGGAGGCTCTAGGAAGAGAGAAGCAAGCGGTCCAGCAAATGGACGCGCAGGAGCAGGTGATGGCTACCCAAGCCATCAAAATCCGGGACATGGAGGAAGAACTGCGGAGGACCCGGTACAATCTGGAGGAGAAGCGCGCGGAGCTGGAAGCTCGAGACCAGCAACTACATGAGTTAGAGCGCGAGAAGAGTACTTGGCAAGCGGAGAGGGAAGGGCTTGCTCAGCAACTAGGGGACTTGGAGAGAAGGAGGTCCCAGGAGGAAGAGTACCACAAGAAGGTGGTGCATGGAATACTGGTGGTGAGGAAGCGAGGGTTTTGGGCAGATTATGCCCTTCAAGCGAAGTTGGCCAACCAGCTAAGGGAAGCACGGGAGGAGAATGTGACCCTCCATGTGAAGGTGGGAGAATTGACCACCTCAAGGGATGCCTACAAGGGTAGATGTGAAGATGGAGAGTGGCCCACGGAGTTGGACGATCTCCAAATGCAGTACCATAGCTTGGGAGCCCATCTTCACAACAAGATATTGAAGGCCAACAACGAAGTGTTGCGTTTGGCCAAGAGGAGGACATTGGGTCCTCATGATGATGATAGAAGGAGCCCAAGTGCAGCGGAGGCTCGAGACCGATGAGGCCACAGTGACACTGACTCAGAGCGGAAGTCGAAGGACGGAGGAGAAACTGGCGCGAAGGAAGATGGCGTGGAAAGTAAGGAGGGGACACGCCTCATAGGGGTCACCCTACCCGGTGAGTGACCACCTACCACGGTGATGCGGACCGCAGTGTGAGGCTACCACCGGTGATCTGCAGACTGGGGTAGAGGCAGTGCCCGAGGGGGCTGACGGGAGTCGGGTCCCTAATGGCCCGGGCTGCGGATGAGAAGGAGCCGGGGTCAGTGGCCTACCGGAGAAGGAGGCAGGCGGTGGGAGAAGCATTACCGGCGGAGGAGAAGGAGCCGGGGTCCGACTACTGAGGAAGGGAGGTGAGTTCCCTCACCCCGCTGAATAAGGGAAGAGCCGGGCCAGGGAGGAGACAACAATTCGCCCCCTCCGCGCGCAGCGCCTCCTTTTCAGCTTCCGCCGCCTGGTCGCGCTCCTTCCATCAAGACCCTACAGCGTGTCAGCGAGGCGAGGTAGTCGACTACCACCATGGTGATGCGGTACCCATCTCCCTTCCTTCCTTCCTCTTCATCGGCGACGTCCCCTGGGGTGGAATCCTCTTTGCTCCTTTTCTCCTGTTTGGTTTGTCCATACCTATCATGGAGCATCTTCAAAGAGTCTTCATTCCCCGTTTGCTGGCCGATGTCGCCACTAACTCCTCCGTTGGCTGCAAATGATTGAAGAGGGACATGTTGGGGATTTTCTGAGAACCTTGGATCCGGAGCTGTAGGATATGGGTAGAAAGGCAGAGGGGATATCTTGGGAAAAGAAACGAGTCAAAACGACCCCCAGGCGAGATAGAAAGGCAGTCCGAAGGGGCGGTAGGCTGCCACACTATGCCGGTAGGCTGAGAGGAAGAGCAGACTACCACGGTAGGCTGGCAGACTACCGTGGTAGGCTGACGAGATCTCGGCCAGAAAAGGGAATTAGAATAGGGGGGATATCCACTATATATGCTCACCAATAGGGGAATAGATAAATAGGATTAATTAGAAGGTAATTAATTCGGGGTTATCCATAGGACAGGGGAATAGGTAATTTAGGCAGAATTAGGAATTTGGGAATGGGAAACCCAATCTAGGGTTGAGAAGTCTCCAGGTGGCAACAATCCAAGGAGGGCAAATTGCAGTTTGGACAGCGCCTACTCTCTCTTCAAATTGGGGCGTCCGCACTTCGCGAAGGGCTGAGACTGGAGCTGGAGCGTAAGCACAAGAGAGGAGAAGGAAGGCTGCCATTGCCATCGTCACCGCGACTTGCAAAGGAAGGGAAGGCGGCGCGCGAGAAGGAGACGGACTGTGTGTGCGCTGAAGGCTAGGAGGAAACCTTAGCTCCAGGCAATCGGCGAAGAAGAAAAGGAAAGGAAAAGGAGGTGGAGGAGAGGCAGTCGCTGTGGAGCGTGAAGGGGCGCCAGGAGCTGCTGGAAAGCACCAAGAAAGCTGGCGTTGGAAGTTGGAGCACCAAGGGTGACGCGGTAACGGAGATTGAAAGCACGGCGAGGGACATAGAGTTGGATTCTTGAGCGCTGTAGGAGGAAACCCGGGCTTGAGGCTTCCCCTCTAGCGCCACACTTATCCCCTTGTCGCCCGTCGTTGGGTTTCGTCCCATGAGACTTGTGTGAAAGCTCGGATTCTTGTGGAAAACAATCGCTAGCTGCAGTGACACAACTTCTCAACCTTCTAAACAAGCAAGGCGCCCTCTACTCTCCCTCTTCAGGCGGTGCACCACTTGCACCTTTGCCAGAAAATCACCAATCCTCGACCTACAGCGACACAACACAATTGCGAGGTCACCTTAGCGACGAGCCTATCACAGGACCCCTGATCCACACTGCAATTTCGTCCCCACTTCTAAGACCAATCTTCTCCCCTCAGGGAGCGCCCTCTTACTTGCAGATTTGGGATTCGTCCCTTAAGCTCTGCCTGTGGCCTTCCACTAACACCTACACTCTAATCCTCTACTCATCTCCTCCTCTTCCTCCTATTCTAACCTCAGTTTGGGCTTACTGGCTTCGACTCGCCCTTACGGCACAACTGCCTGGGGTCGTCCTCCACCAGCAAGTTCTTCCTTGGGCCGGTTGCTATGAGTTTGACATGACGGTGAACCTCCAGTCTTTCCTGTAGTCTACCCTTAAGCCGAGAGTTCCCTGGGCATTGCCACACACCCAAAGCGAAGCAATTTCACAGCAACCATTCACAAGGGGAGCAACTCGTTTAGGCACTTGCAGGGAACAAGCCCTCCACCAAGCACTCCGACCACCGCGACTTCCTCTCTACCAGACGCTGTGTTGGCTCACAGCCGGCACGAAATTCCTTTACAAGGGCAAAGGACTTGCGAGTATGGAAGCGCAAGACGTGATACTTTACTTTGTGAAATCCTCCTCCTCTTATAGGAGGCCTTCCACATACAACCTCCTTTGGGTGACCCTACTGCAGGTCACCTTTTCCACCATTTTATTGTTTCCTACCGCCAGTATTTAAGGCCTGGCATCTAAGTCTACTGTTTGACTCTAGGTAAATTCTATTCTAGCTACTTCACCTAAGTTCATCCTCGAAGGATGTCAGTCGACATCACCTGTCCTTTCTATTCTTCCTCCCATCATTTATGGTCTTTGACCATATCTAGTCCTCACCCTGCTGGGATAGTGACGCTCCCTTTGTGGATTGGCTCCCTCCCCCTCCTTTTGCTCTCGTCTCTTCCCAGATCTTGTCGCCTTCCTAACTTGTGGGTACCAACCGCCCTTCCTCACGCCTCAGCGGGCGTCTGACTCCTCCCGGGTTAAGAAGTACCTTATTGAGATACTGTTTGCTAGGGACGCAAGCGGTGAGGAGGGGAGTACGTGGAATGCAAAAGTTTGGGCAACCAGCCCAAAAGGGCCAGAGGAAGTGCGAACTTCATTTTTTTGGCTAAAAACGATGGAAGGGATCATGACTGGGAATTTTCTGAATTCTTGGAAGCTGGAGTTAAAGGATACTGTTAGGAAAGCATAGAGGATATCCTGGGAAAAGAAACGGGTCCAAACGACCCCCAGGCAAGACAAGAAGGCAGCCCGAAGGGGCGGTAGGCTGGCAGACTACCGCCGTAGGCTACCGGGTCCAAGCATGCTTTGGTGCTCACATTAGTGAGAAACGGACGAAACTTTGTTATTTTGTCCTCATGTAACGTTAATAATTTTAACTAATTTATTTCTTCTCTAAACTGTCTGATTTTTTTACAAGATATACAAATATATCACTTCTACATGAGATTAAAATTTAAAATTAAAATACTCATGAAAATATTCAAAATGAAAGTCTAAATTTAGAGACTACTTGGGATGGGCATTGTCTCACTCGTGGCACTTGTCACACTATGTTTTCTGAAGTGGGCCCGAGAAACGAGGCGGTGGCGGGCACTGCCCTTACCTAAATCATTTTGTAGCATATTTACGAGATGAGCAAAGCGGATCGTCGGCGTGTAACAACAAATTTTGAGTTGGCGCGCACGCCGCACTTGATTTAGGGTTCTATGCAGAGGTCACCGCCACACCACCGCTGCGAGCGGATCTCGGCACACAGGCGGTAGGCTTATCTTGAGGTCTGGGCCGGGGACTATGTAGCATGAGCTGGAACTGATGTGGAGTAGCGGTTAGGCCTAGATCTGCGGCATGTTGATAAACGTTTTCTTTGATGAGAGCTTTGGACTTAGCTCACTGTGGTGGGTATATGTGGCGGCGGGGAGTGGTGGGTTGGGAGGACACTGGGTGCAGGTGGCAAGGGTTGGCAAGGGAGTGGTGGATTGAGGTGGCGAAGTGGTAGGCGGAGGTGGCGGGGGTATGCGATTGGGTTTAGGTAGTCCTTGGTTCATTGTATTTCTAAGCTTGGTTCTTGATGGGCTTTCATGGAACCTGAGGAGGAACGGATGTGCACGGTGGTGGCGATATCGTATCACCTTGTAGGATCACACGCCGCAGCGTCTACACCTACAACCGGATCCGTGGGCGCGAGCTTGCTTGGTGATCGGTGCTTTTAGGGTTGTGCCTTGTTCTTGGCCATTGCGAGGTACAAAGTTGGAGTCTAACAGCGTGCTTTTGTTTAGGGTTGTGTGTGTAGCGGGCATGGCTCGGTCACCATCAAGCGCCAGTGAGCCGATGGTCAGTGCGTCGACGCCAGCGCCAGCCCAGGTGCCTGGTGAAGCATCTTCTAGTGAAGCTGGTGTTCAAGAGTTGCGGAAGGAGACTAACAAGGAATCTTGGTATTCCTCAGTCGAGAGGTCAAGCAGGGGACCCATGCGGAGAGGAAGGTGGAGCAGAAGAGGATGCAAGCTACTGGCAAGAAACTCGGGGTGCCCAAACTTCTGTCCGTATAAGTTTAGAGCGGAGCTATGGCATTTACGGTGTTAAGGAATGCTCGATGCGTCATAGCGGGATGTGGCTCGCAAATTAGGTCATCGGTTTCTAGAGCTTACAAGTGGATACGGAATGTCGTCAAGACATTCGAGAAGTTTAGTAACCGCCATTCTGAAGATGTTTCGACCAAGAGCTCGACGGGATGCCAAAGACCAATTGGGAGCATTGTTGTTGAAGAATGTGCGTGAGGCTTGCACAAGTTTAAAGGATGTTCAAGTTGGTGACAAATTGCGGGCAAGGAACACCTTGTTCAACATTATCTTATCGAGAGGATATCCAAGGAAAGGGTGCAGTTTCGAGCCTTTCTCGGCACATAGGAGTGAGCAGGAGGCAGATCCATCGAGCTTTGAGCACCAGGCAGGGAGGATATGTTTCAGGCCAGAGAACATGGTGTGGGGCTGGAAGGAAAGCAAGGTCTGACATCCTTCCGGCCTATGTGAAAGCAAGCATCGTCCAGTTTTGGGAATCTGCTTCGCGTCCTTCGTCAAACACAAAAGATACCAAGCGGCTGCGGACAGCAGCTAAAACCTTCATCAACCACATCACGCACTTTCTTGACATGTCACAAGTACGTTTGGGTCATGGTCTTGTGCCTTTGTGTGATGCACAAATCCATGTTATTGCTGGTTGCCTTTTACATCTTTGTTTGGGCATCTCCTTGTCGAGTGTGTGTGAATGCCTAGTGTACATGTTGATTGTAACCTTAGTTGGCCATCGCTTGGGGACATGAGAAAAATTTGGTCTTCTGGTTCATTTGAGGTGTGATTGCATGTACCAAAATGTAGGCTGTGGCACAGCAAAGGCGGTTTGTAAGCTTTCGACTCATTTCAACGTGTAAATGCTTAGTGTAGATGTTGCTGAACTTCAATTAGGCATCGCTTGGGGCCTTGTGGGCAAATTGTACTGGTGTTCAAGTTCATCGAGGTGTGGCGGATCGCATGTGTGCGGTGAATTCTGCGCTTTTGTGAGGAACACCGAACATTCAAGTAGAGCGGAGCTTTGAGAAGTTGAAGCCATTTTTGTGAAGAGCTGCGGAGGCGTAATCTTTGTTGTTGCCTATCATGTGGAGATGGCCTTTTGAAGGATGCGTTGAATGGCCTCCGTGGGACTCTCTCGTGTCCATCCCGTGGTCTTTGCCATTGTTCTTGTGGTCATGCTTTGCCGGGTACATCTCCCATTGTTTGTAATGCTCCCTCCACATGTGTGGCGTCGGTGAGGCTTTGTCAAAGTGCTCTTTGTGCGAAGGGTGATGCTGATTGGCATGCTCGCATGTCTGCAAGGCACTTGTGTCCTATGTGGGGTGAATAAGCTTAAGTTACTGTCCTGGAGACTTCTATAAATGTTCACCTAATGCTCTTCTAAAATGGAGATGCTTCCAATACCAAGTTGTGGGCAAGGATGTGGATGGGCGGGATAAGAAAGCGGATCAAACTTGTCTTCATGGAGACACATCCAGTAATTTGTTGAGTTCTTCAAGGGCAAGTTGAAGGATTTCATTCTCCATGACTTTGTTCGTGATGGCGGTTGGAGTTCGGCATTGCCTAGAGTGGTTTCCATCTGATGTGGTTGTCTCGGTTATGGATTTTTCTCAGAATTACGCATTTGGAGTCCAAGATGAAATCCAGTCCATGCATTGGCAGAATGACCAGGTTTCCATCCTCGTTCTGGTTTTCTACAGGCGCAATGGCCCCTAGATGCTGACAACCCTGCTGCAAACATTCAGAAATACTACCACTTCTACATCAGTGACGACCTTGTGCATGACACGCTCTTCGTTCAACCTTTGATGAAACCGGTGGTGGATGTTGCACTAGAAAATGAGGGTTTTATTTTACAGCTGTTACCTCAGGCGTTGTAAAGCGGCGCAACGCCGTTGTAAACGAAACTTCATGGCGTTGTAAAATTGCGACATGGCGGTTCGGTGCCATGTCATTAAAGTGTGATGATGTGGCGCCACATCGCCGCCCACATCACCAAGTGATGACATGGCATGTTGTTGCCACATGGCCCTTCATTGCCACATCATCGGTGATGACGTGGCATAATTTGATGACATGGCCCTCATTGCCACATCACCATGTGATGACGTGGTGCCATTTTACAAAACCATTTACAACATCCCAATTGCAAAGGAATTACAACATCTAAGTTTGAGGCGTCTCGGTGTGTGGGTACAACGCTTACAACGACTGTTTTACAAAACCATTTACAACATCCCAATTGCAAAGGAATTACAACATCTAAGTTTGAGGCGTCTCGGTGTGGGTACAACGCACTTTACGACACATTTTACAAAACCATCTACAACATCCCAATTGCAAAGCAATTACAACATCTAAGTTTGAGGCGTCTCGGTGTGGGTACAACGCTTTACAACTGTTTTACAAAACCATCTACAACATCCCAATTGCAAGCAATTACAACATCTAAGTTTGAGGCGTCTCTGTGGGTACAAGCACTTTACACGACACATTTTACAAAACCATCTACAACATCCCAATTGCAAGCAATTACAACATCTAAGTTTGAGGCGTCTCGGTGTGGGTACACGCTTTACAACGACTTTTACAAAACCATCTACAACATCCCAATTGCAAAGGAATTACAACATCGCACAAAACTCACACACACACTCACACACACACACACACACACACACACACATAAACACACAAACATGGGGCCATTCCCCGGACACAGACTCCCACAAACAAACATGGGGCCATTCCCCGGACACACACACTCACAAACATTGGGGCCATTCCCCAGACACACACAAAGGGACATTCCCACAAAAGCCGATGTCGATATCAATTTCTAAGAGTTTCTAAGGAGCAACTAAAAGAAAGCACCAAACTAGAATTCCTCGCTCCTTGATCTCTTCAAATTGGACTTGATTGAAGCCTCATTTCCTTCCTCTTCATGCTCTTCACCCTTGATGACTTGAGCTCTTTGGCGTAGTCAGACCTAGCTTCACAAGGCGTTGAGCTTCAAGTTCTGTCGTCGATTCGATGAGAGGCCATGAGATTGAAAAACTTTTCCTGCATTTAGAGAGGATACCTCAACCTCTTCAAATTCTTCCACCTCTTCCATGAGATGGAGTGGTTCAACTTCAACAAGTACTTCATCGTGGCGTTCCACACCGGTCTTGACCACACTTGGGAGGTTAAGGCTTCCCACCGAGGCGGAGGCCACACCCGATTCTGCAAGAATCGAATATGTTACCAAGAAGCCGGTGTTACAACAAAGCAGACTTGAAAGATCTTCTATAAGAACTACGGAGGAGAAAGATCCTCACTTAACCCGGGCTTCAATCTAGGCACCAAATTGTCCAAAACCAGCCATTATCGTCCACTTGCTTGCGCCCAATGCCGATACGGCTCCTATGGCAAATCCAAAACCAGCCGTCATCGTCCACTTGCTTGCGCTCCAATGCCGATATTACGGCTCCTATGGCAAATCAAAAAGCGAGTTAAAATAGGACAATCAAAACTTGCAAAGACATCAAATCAAAATCTTACCATCCAAATCATCATCTTTGTAACCAGCATCCTTGAGGTCCCGCCACAATTGTTTGGCACCTATTCTGGGGTTGGAGCCAAACGCTCGGATGAGGAAGATTGGCGGCCGTCCAATATGTTTCAAGTTTTATTATCCAATTTCCGGCCTTCTTGCCCACCTCATCTCTTGCTCCGTGGGGCGTCTACCAAAGAGTTGGTAAAACCGATTTGTAAACTTCACAAACCCACCATTACCAAAGTGGGCATACGGTGGGCATCCGAGTTCAACTTCCTCAACATTGCTATGCGTTTTGCGACATCTCCATCCGGCCTTGGCTTTTCATTCTCCACAATGCGATCCCAGCGGTCCGAGATATCACGAGGCTTATACTTAGGTGGATGATTACCCTCAAGAAATTGTCTTGCGCATCTTGCAAGATTGTTCTTCCAATTGCGCAACATGGTGTTGAACATTTGGTCACACACATGAGCCATGCTCCAAATCCCACCAACATCTCTTGAATGGCTGCCTCCACAATTGCTTGTGTCTCTAGTTTCTCTCCCGAAGTTGCCAATCAATGGATCCATGAAGTGCCGCATTACCCACCTCAACCGAAATTGGAGCACTTCATAAGCATGAATCTTCTTTAATCCAACCGACACATGAGAAGGAAAACATCGAATATGCTTGTACATGCTGCGTGCATGTGGCTAAGTGGCATGTATAGGCCACATGCTTGTCTGAGCACATGCACGCAGCATGTACATCCTTGCAGTTAGCCAAGCGGGCCACACACTGCATGTTTAGGCGGACCAAGCGAGAAACACACTGTTTAGGCTTGAGAGACCAAAGGAGAAACATGGGCGTCAAGGCCACACACACTGTTTAGGCTTGCGAGACCAAAGAGAAACATGGGCGATCAAGGCCACACACGCCCGGTTTAGACTTGAGAGACCAAAAAACACGCATCAAGGCCACACACCACTTTAGGCTTGAGAGACCAAAAAGAAACAGGCGGTCGGCGGTCAAGGCCACACGCATGTTTAGGCTTGATGACCAATAGAAAAATACGGGCAGTCAAGGCCACACACTTGCGGCTTTAGGCTTGACAGACCAAAAAAAAGAAACATCGGATCAAGGCCACACTGTTCGAGCTTGAGAGACCAAAAAGAGAAACATTGGGCGTCGGTGATCAAGGCCACACACACTGGACAAGCTTATGAAAGTAAAAGCAAGTCGGTTTCAACTAAAACCAAGAACACGATTCTAGATGAATGTCCATTGTGGAATGACGTGCGTGCATTTGGGCGATCTCCCTTTAATTCGATTTCTCCTTGGCAATTCGGCGGATCTCCGTCCACCATCTCCCCTCCTCCACTGGATTTTCCACTTCTTGGCTGCTCCATCACCGGCTGCACTTCTTCAAAGCTGCGAGAACCAACATTGACGGAAGGGTTAGGAGTAGGAGTGGTGGAGGTGGCATGGGAGTACTGGACATTCTTTGGATTGAAGGTCCGGGTAAGTTTTGAGCCAGGTGTCACGGACAAGGGAGGAAGCGAGCTGCCTTCTTCGCAGCTATCATCTTTCTCAAAAGGTCTGCGTGTGCACATAAGCCACTTGGTGGCCCTTGTTCTCTCATCCGAAGACCTAAGAGGAGGTGGTGGTGACTTGAGGCAGTCGTTCGCTTCTCCACAGGCAGCGGCACGAGCTCTTCCACACGGCGGCGCCATGGGATTAGCGGCGGCGCGGTACTCCTCCACGGCATCGAGGAGGCTGCTCCTCCTCCACGGCATTAGAGGAGGCTGCTCCTCCTCACGGCATCGAGGAGGCTGCTCCTCCTCACGGCATCGGGAGGCGCTTGTTCTCCACCGCATCGGTGGCCCTTCTTTCCTACCACACAAGTGAGAAAAGAAAAGCCATCGTTTAGAGCTCATTATCATCACCGACCCTAGAGCTCGTAACTAGTTGAAGGCGGCGATTCAAACTGGTGCGTGCGATCGCGCTTGACAAAGCCGTTGATGCACAACTCACATTTCGAGGAGGGGCGCTTGCGCTTCCGCTCCTTTGAGACGCCCTCCCGCTTCTTTGCCTTCACGGTGGCCCATTTTTTACGCACGCTAGGCTTGTCGACAAGCGGAAGCGGCTCCTTGGCTTGCGCTGTCTACTAAACCCAACCACCGAGCCGTTAGAGGCGGATCCTTCCACCACGGCATCCACTGCGTCCCCACCACTAATGTTGTGGCCAAAAGTCTTGTTTCCTTATCGCGTTACGCATGACAATGCAAACCCAACCGCGCACGCGTAGTACCATCTACATTGCAAGGTGGTTGGGGTTAGTAGAAAGGCGCTTAGCAACCTTTGCCCGTGAAAGTGCGTGCCTAAAAAGCACCAAGCATAAGAGATTGGGGATGCACACAAACCTTCTTGATCCAAGGAATTCAATTTATAAGCCCTAATTGTGTTGTAGGTCGAATTAGTGTCACTAACTAAACACGAGCTTGTGTGTAGTCACTAACTAAACACCATGTGCCGTTGTTAGAGCTTGTGTGCAGGCGACCAAGATCTCGGCGCGTGAGAGAGGGAGGCGGCGCTGACTCAACATGTGACTGCTGCCCTGCTAAGCAAAGTCAGGCAATCTCTCTCAGTCAAGCAATCCTTGGAAGCTGCCCTGCAAAGCCAAGTCAGACAATCTTAAGCAAACCATTCTATCTACATACCATTTTCCCAAGGACCAAGGAACATCCTTCCGAACCCCGAAGACCAAGGACTCGAAATAGGCTTCTATCTACTTGCTACTTTCCCAAGGACCAAGGAACATCATTCAAACCCAAGACCAAGGACTTGAGTCTGCTTCTTCAAACCCCAAAGACCAAGGACTTGAGTCCTACCTATTTGAATAGATAGGACTACCGGACTCGTGTGACTTGAGCGCCACCGCTTCTCGGTGTGACCACACCAAGTGGCATCCTCCCATCACCACTTCCTAGGACTCCCTCTTGTGCGTGGGAAACTAGGCGAGGTAAGAGGAGCTCGCTCACGACATTCGGTGCAAGGAGTCCGGTGAGGTCCTCGGGTTAAACAACATGTTCAAGCCGACTTGTTGGATGAGAAGCTTGTTTCTTTGAATATGCAGTGGGTCATTGTGCTTCTCCTTCCAAGTCGAGCTCTCCAAAGCCGCACAGGAGGTGTGCGGATTGGATATGGGAGTCGTGACACTGTAACCATCGACGTTATGTGAGTAGGAAAGCTTCGAGGCCGTTGGAGCTCAGAAATCTGCGTGATAGACTATTCTATTCCTCACCATCTTATATGTCGTGCTAAAACTTTGTGCGATAAGAAGGACATGGTTGTGGGATGACGTTCATGATCTCACATCAAACTTGGTGCAGTCAATCACATACTTGGGGAACCATATCTTGCGGATGTATGTATGGAGGAGGTAGGCTACGGAGGGTGGGCAAACCAAATCCCTTCATGTGGTTTTCAATAATCTCCGCACATGCTACACATGGGGAGCCTAATGAGGCGATACAACTTTACTATCGATGTGTCGCTCGGTGTGAAGGCGGATGCCCACATCTTTGTAGCAGCCCTTCAAGCTTGTGCATTTCTTTGTGGACACGGAATCTAGCGAAAAGTGCGATGATATGTTGCAGTGACATTCCACCGAACTTGTTTATTGCCAAGTCGTGGACATGTACGCAAACCGGTGAATGGAAGAGACACACGGTTTTCGATAGGTTAGAAAGGATGTCGTGACATGGGCCACGATAGTTGGGTATGCAAATCATGGGCTTGGCCAAGAGGCGCTTGTTCTGTATGGACAAATGGAGAAGGAGGGCACGATTGTGGGCAACCATGTTACCTTTGCTTGCCTTCCAAGGCCTGTGCAAGTGCCTTACGGAAGGCTGCACTCCTGATTGTGGAGAGAGGGCACTAGATAACACACTTGTGGGCACTTGCACAGTGGACATGTAGGCAAAGTGTGGCGAAGTAGAAGATGCGCATCAAGTTTTTCAATGCTTGAGCCCAAAGGATGTGGTGACTTGGAATGCCACGATTCTTTGGGTATGGACGAGAAGGGCTTGGTCAAGAGGCGCTATTTTTGTATGGACGATACAGGAGGGCACTTGTGGCTGATGAGGTTACTTTTGCTTGCCTTTTGAAGGCATGTGCAAGCATTGGTGCCTTCTGAGGAAGGCGGTTGCACTCACCTTGTGCAAAGAGGACATTTGGATAACGTACTTGTGGGCGCTTCTGGTGGACTGTATGCCAAGATGCATGCCTCGTTTTGACACTTGGCTAGGAAAATTCTTACGACATTTACAATGCTGGCACTATTTATAAATCGATAAATTTGTATAACATTTTACAATGTATTTGCAATGAACATGCCACATCGCAATTTCACTAATATATAGCCTCATAAATGACATAAATCAGGAAAAGGTCTCTTCCACATATTTACAACGGCATTTGCGACAAGCATGCCACATCACAATCTTACTAATATATAACCTCATAAATTACATAAATAAGGAAAAGGTCTCTTCCAAAATTTTACAACATCATTTGCGACAAACATGCCACATCAGCAAATAATATATTTATTCATGGATATTGGCTGGCTTGTGCATTTTACAACCATAGTTCTGACGCATGTGCCACGTCGGTAAATATACAATAAAATGAATAATCCAATAATATAACATAAATTGGAGAAACCATTTTACAATGATATTTGCAATGAGCTTGCCATGTCAGCAAATAATAAATTTATTTATAGATATTTATATAAAATGGTTTTCATGCATTTTACAACCATAGCTACAATGCATGTGACACGTGAAATACAAAAAAAAGATAATCCCATAACTAACATAAATCCAGAGAAACATATTTACAACATCATTTGCAACGAACTTGCCACATCAGCAAATAATAAATCTATTCATAGATATTCCAATAAATGGTATTATTCCAAAAATCAAGTCTTGCACAATTTACAACCACATCTACAACAAACATGGTTTACAACGTCTTTTACAAGTACGTTTACAACATCCTTTATGCCACGTCATTATAAATTCAACAAAATGTAGTTTTATTAACAAATAACCCCCATAGTTTTCTAAATCAAAAGAGTTTATGCACAATTAACAACGCATATGTACAACGAGCAAGCCATGTCAACAAACCCCGTTGTAAAATTGTGTCAACATGCCATGTCAACAAATCCCGTTGTAAAATTCGTGTCAACATGCCATGTCAACAAACCCCTGTAAAATCCATGCCACATCATATTAGTTAGGAACCCTTGTTGTAAATGTTCAAAAACTTACAATGTGGCTTTGAGTGTAAGAGTGTTGTAGTTTCCTCTAACTAAACTTAGACCCATTTGTAAAAGGTAGCCTCCTCAGTGTTGGATTCGGGGTTCCCAAGACCTCGGGAGCATTGGTGCTGGCCGAGATGGAGCAAGCAAGTCAATTCAAGGCATGTCGACCTTCATACTTCATCTCCGTGTACCCTAGCTTGACAGTGCAACATGTCGTGGTCATACTTTGGGAGTGGCCATGGCAAGGGAGAGCATGATGGTGCAGGTGCTATTTTGAAGAGAGCCCTTAGAGTCGCAGAGTCCTCCCACACAGGGGAGGTTGCAAAATCGGTGATGTTGTCCAAGACTAAGAACACATTTCTGCGGCCGCAGCTCTTATGCATCCGGGCAGCATGGAGTGCATAGAAGTTTCCGCTTATTGGCAAGGATGAGGTGAATCGAGGTGAAATATGCTTGTGACCCCATACCGGGTCCAAGAAGATGCATACTGTATAGTGGCGATCCTGTGCAACCGAAAATGCGCACTGTCTTGTTTTTGTGCAGAGTGTAAAGCAACCATGATGCTTGAGAGAGTTCCTCACGCTTTTGGAATTTAGTTAAGATTAGACCACATCGATGGTCCCGCTCCTCGGATTACCGTGCAGCCCACCGCAATTCCTTTACTCCGGACGCTCTCCTTGCCGACGCTCGATGATGAAGCTGTGGATCTCTCAGATTTGGCAGACCTCTTGGAAGTCGGTGACAACTTCATGGTTTTTGCCAATAAAGAAGATGAGGGCCAAGAATTCTACCTTCGCAGGTAATCGAGGTGAAGCACACGCTTAGCACAAGCGACATCGCCTTGGAGCCGGTCACACATCGTCGGTGAAGCCTGGTGGTTGGTCAAGATTACATGTTGAAGAATATTCACGTCTATACCTTGCCTCTAGAGAACGCAGACAGTGTTCAACCAGCTGAGTTAGTCAAACTATGCAAGTTTGACATGGTCCACCATGAACAGGATGGTGACGAGTTGTTATACTTCCTATCATCAGATGCTCAGCAAGTAGTGGACTCCCTTGTGGAGGAGAGTAATCGATCCTTAGGTTGTTTTGATGTGAAGTAGTAAGTACAGCTGTTGTTTTGGTGTGGAGTGTGCATCCCGTTGACGCCGGACGGAGATTGTTGGCATGTCATTCCGCTTATCGTTGTTTCCTTGATCCATGAAGATAGCTTGTTTGTATCCAATGATGATCCAATAATGCATGGTGCGTGTACAAATTGAGATGCCGTTGATGTGGGCACGGTCATTTTCCACCAGAGAGATATTGTGACTTTATAGAGCAGAGTGGTAAGTTGTGTCCTTGAACCATGTAGATAATTTCCAACAATGAAATGCATCCGCAAGATGTGCCTGGTTTTTGCTCGGCTCTTCCTCAGAGGTGCTCGCCATTTGGCACAGGGAGTGATGTGAATTCATCTTGAATTCAACTTCCTTGACCATACACGTGTGGTGGGGATGGAGGCATGTCAGCAAGGGTTGAACAAGAAGCCGCAGCATGGACGTGGCTTTATATGAGCCGGTATGTTCCCTTCAAGTTGGTTACATGTGCACTTGTACGTTGTTCACTTTTCTTGCCATGTGATCCTCGCATGTTCCGTGGTTACATGGGCACTTGTGCATGGCTCACTCTTCTTGCCTTGTGGTCCTGGCATGTTCCCGCGGTTACATGGGCACTTGTGCATGGCTCACTCTTCTTGCCTTGTTGTCCTGGCATGTTCCCGTGGTTACATGGGCACTTGTATATGGCTCACTCTTGTTTCCTTGTGGTCCTGGCATGTTCCCATGGTTACATGGGCACTTGTACAGTGGTTCACTTTTCCTGCCATGTGGTCGTGATATGCTCTCGTGGTTATACGGGCACTTATACAATGGTGTGGCATGGTGTACTTCTCTTGCTATGTGGTCGTGGCATGGTGTACTTGTCTTGCCATGTGGTTACGGTCCCGTGGTTACATGGGCACTTGTGCATTGGTGTACTTGTCATGTGGTTACGGTCCGTGGTTACATGGGCACTTGTATATTGGTGTACTTGTCTTGTGGTTACGGTCCCGTGGTTACATGGGCACTTGTATATTGGTGTACTTGTCTTGCCATGTGGTTACGGTCCGTGGTTACATGGGCACTTGTATATTGGTGTACTTGTCTTGCCATGTGGCTACATGGCTACATGGCTACATGGCTACTTCAACACTTGTTCGCATCATGTGTTTTGTGCGGTTGGGCACTTCACCACCGCAGTGTGTGGTAGCTTTCGTGTTTAGGGCTTTGCTTAAAGTCCATGCTTTGGCGTCCGTGACTATACCTTTTGTTTTGTAGGGGCGGTCACGCATGTGCCTCATCCCGGCCACGGCGCGAGGCAGCTCATCCCGCCACGGGCGAGGCTTAGTTACATTGGGCGCCCACATGGCTTCGACAGCGGCTGCTTTCGGCTCCGGAACCCATCCTCCGCCTGGACGGTCCCGCCGGTTCTTCGTGGTTTGGGAGTGCTTCACCTCCAGTTAACTCTACAGAGACCACTTCTCTCACACAATCCCTTCATCGTCAAGGGATTGAGACCAGCATGATGCTTTCCGCTTTTCACTATCTTTGTTTGAATTGGAAGGGATATGGTGTGGATGCTAAGGTTTCAACAGCGATGAGGTGTGGTGATTCCACTCCTGGGATGTCTCGAGTATATCCTTTGACACACCCCGTATTGGGAGTTGGGCTTTCTTGTTGACCGAATTGTAATGAAGCGTTATCCTTCTGCGGGAACCGGTCGGTTATGTGATCCGGTTGGGAAGGATGCGGTGGAAGTGGGTGCCTAAGTCACCGCCCATGCCGCAATGAGGAAATTTCAGTTCGAGCACGAGATCCAATGCATACCGAGGTCGGACGAGTTCAAGGGATGAAGGAGTTTGAGGCAAGAATTCGCCATTGGTGCATTTTGCATTTACCCGAGCATCGACATTGTTGTCGGCGACCCGGGAGGCCCGGGTGACATGGTCCGAGTCCTCACGAGTAAGAGATTGGTTGTCCACATGCTAAGGGCATTGTATTGTGACTAATCGCTTGAGAAATTGAAGCAGGAGGCCCGCTGGTGGCAAAGTTTACCACAAGATGTGGTTCCAAGTGATTTCGTTGAAGAACTTCTTTGGCTGGGAAGTTGGATTGAGGCATGATGCTTTCCGCTTTTCACTATCTTTGTTTGAATTGGAAGGGATATGGCTGGATCTGGTGTCAACACAGCGAGGTGAGGTGTGGTGATTCCACCGTTGGGATGTCTCGAGTATATCCTTTGGACTGACACACCCCGCCTTTATTGGGAGTTGGGCTTTCTTGTTGACCGAATTGTAATGAAGAAGCGTTATCCTTTGCCGCGAACCGGTCGTTATGCAGATCCGGTTGGGAAGGATGCGGTGGAAGTGGGTGCCTCAAGTCACCGCCCATCGCAATGAGGAAATTTCAGTTCGAGCACGAGATCCAATGCATACCGAGGTCGGACGAGTTCAAGGGATGTATGAGTTTGAGGCAAGAATTCGCCATTGGTGCATTTTTTGCATTTACCCGAGCATCGACATTGTTGTCGGCGACCCGGGAGGCCTGGGTGACATGGTCCGAGTCCTCACGAGTAAGAGATTGGTTGTCCACATGCTAAGGGCATTGTAATGTGACTAATCGCTTGAGAAATTGAAGCAGAGGCCTGTGGGTGGCAAAGTTTACCACAAGATGTGGTTCCAGTGCAAGTGATTTCGAAGAGAACTTCTTTGGCTGGGAAGTTGGATTGAGAGGTGGCCCGTAGGCTTAATGTCTAGATGTGAGCATCGGGACCCACTCGATGGTTGGCATGTGAAGCAATTCTAGGTAGGCGGCTAGAATCGCTTTCTAGGCTACATTTTCATACATAACGCCTTGTGTACTGTTTTGTATGCATAAATAAGGTTGTAGGTTGAAGTCTGTAGGTTGTAGGTTGTAGGTTGTAGGTTGTAGGTTGAAGTCCAAAACTTTCAAAGCTTCCAAAGCAGGAGCTTGTTTACTGGAAAGCTCCATATCAAGTCTGCTTTCTAGGTTTTGCATATGTGAATGTGCTGAGGTGAAGGCATGTGTGTGAAAGCTTCCGAGTAGTGGATGTGAAGCCGCTTGAGGGTTCGCCGGTTCTAGCCTCGCTGCATAAACCGACTTGCATCACAACACATCAACACAGCAGACATCGAGCATCACAATCAAAGTACCGGCAATAGAAATCTTATTAGATACATGTCCGTAGTTTTCTCACCTTTCGACATCATGCCCATTCGTAGGCAAACTTTACAATGCCCAAGGCCTCACTCACAAATTCAAAATCCATCCCACGATTGGCCATCTAGGCTTGCTTCCTGCACCGGCATGATTCAATGAGAAGTAATCATCTCACCTTTCAATGGTGGCCTTATGCACACGCTGCGGCCTTCGCAACTTAAAGCCCGCGGTCACCCTCGTTCCACTTTCGAGCACGAGCACCCTCGCTGCACCACGGGTCCCGCCTTTGCACTCAATGGAAGCTATGGCGCCTTGACAGAATGGATGATATTGTTGTGATGGAGGGACATGGAATCTCAAGCCGAGCAACCGGCCAAGGGCGCCCTCTTTGCCGGAGGTGAGTATCCCATCTAGCTATGATGATTCACACAACTTGGCTGCAGATGCATCGAATGGAACGGGCCAAGGCACGGCAGCGCTACTGGAAGAAGGTGCGAGCTCAGAGGTTGGCCCCTATGCCAGCCTTCACGCCGCACTGCAGGCCGATGGACTGGAGGACAAGGTGCCCTCCCTGTGGATGACTCAAGCGAGCACGACACCGGCGTTGTGGTAGATCGAGGCGCCGAGCGGAGCAACGCTTGTCATCGTGCTTGCATATAGCATGTATGGTCGAGGCATGTCCGCAAGAGGGATGTGTGGCACACCGCTGCTCATGGGTGTGCTATGCTTGGCGAGGCGATGTATTCGTATACGCCGGGTCAAGTGCTGTGAATCTTTGCTTGTTGCTTCCCGCTCAATTGTGGAATGATTTGTACATTATACTTTCTAGCAGAGAGGCATGAGTGTGCATTGTGAAATCGATGCTATGGCACTATACCACAATCACAATAAAATGATGTCTTCTGCTCTCGGCTAAAACGAGGCTTGCCATTTCCAAAACTCTTCACAAATGGCCTTGATAGTTTTCTTTGACAGACACCTTAGGAGACGCCTGCTTTTTAGGCTGCGGCCTTGTGTAGCTAGCCATTCTTTTGAGGCAATGTAGCTCGTGTAGCTATAGTCGATTAACACGTGTAGGGTGTTAATCGACAAATCCAAATGCACATCTAGACAAGCAAGGCAAGTGTGAAGGGTCACAACCGCACAACATTCCAATTGCTAACTGAACACACCGAACTCACACACACAACATAGTTTGAATCCATGTCACAACATCCAGCCGAGCACGGCATGTTTAACATGGTTCACCACCAAACTAAAACCATATCTCGCAGAAATCGGAGGCATCCAGCCTAAATTGCCCAGACACTTCCACACCAGTTGGGACTCCACACTCTCGACAAGTCGTGGATAGCTTTGCAATCCCTCTCCTAGTTCGCCACTTGATCCAACCATGCTCTATATCCAGCAGAAGCCGACATTGTGGAGTCTTCTTGTTCTTCCTGCTTGGCCTCTAATAGCTACCATTGGAAACTTTGTGGTCGACGTTGTCCGCTTCAAGCATTATTGGGTCACCACGTGGCTCAATCTAGCAGCTCAAAGGCACTTTTGTCGACGGCACTTGCTCATAGTAATAACCTTTCACCACTTTTTCACCGTAAAATCTCACCACCCCAAGCGGGGTCTTCCGTCTGCTAATTGTCGTGAGTGCCTGTGCATTTTGCATACCACTTGACCTTCTCCTTATTATCCTTCATTGCACGCACCATGAAATTGTCTCACGGATGCGTGTGTGCACCAAATTCCAGAGTGGTGCTTCCACCAAGGCACCTTGTCGCTTTCTTGGGACGCCTGGTCTCCGGTCTTGGAGGCACTCTTTCGTTTCAATGTGCTCGGAGTCCGATCCGGCCTCTTGGTTTGCGAGAGCGACGCCGCCCACCGTAAGCTTCGACCACATCGAGGCGGATGTTTCAAGTTGTGGTGCTTTGTCTACAAATAGCTTTCGCGAATTCACCTTAACTCGCCTGTGGGCACTTCCTTACCCAAAGGCAAGAGCCATATCGGTGGCCGCTCAGTGGTCGGCAAAAGTGGGCACTGTCACCAACACAAGTTGCCACGTCAGCGGTGGCGACCCATAGTGGCCACTACACCACCACGCAAGTGGCCACTACATCACCAACACAAGTGGCCACCGTGCATCACTTGCACAAGTGGTCACTTCCTTACCACTCCTATGGGGCCACTTCCTCATCGTCCTTGGTGGTGGCCACCTCCTTCTCTCTACCGATCCCTCTCTAAGAGCATTTCCACATCTTTGGGCAATTCATCCTCACCGGCACTTGACTTCATCTTTGGGCACTTCATCCTCGGTTTCATCTTCATCCATCAACTTCCACATTCTTCCCTTCGTGTCTCCATTGAGGTGGACAAAGACGGCAAAAATCTACGGCCCGAGTATCTGCCGCATAACTGGGTTTCGATCGACAACCAAAGTTTCATCCTCTTGCACAACCCGAGTCTCCGTAAAAGAATTTGGGTATCCTCCTCCACTGATTGTCCACTCCACGAGATGCATCTTTGCTGGGACATCAACAGCCACACATGTGTGCCCACCATGTCTTGCCTGGTGAGGCATTATTGGCACACAAGCAGACTGACCCGTCTCACTCACTGGAACACTGGGGCTAACAAACAAAGAGGTTGCCACGTTCGAGGCACCCCCATTCATCGGAGGGGCCAACCCCAAACATGACACTGCTGGGCTGCCCGGAGAGTGGGAAAAATATCGCATCACACTACACCCTGTGGTGCGTGCCTCACTCGGACTCAAACCCTGGGTTTGAGTCCGAGGCACCACCACCTCCGGCGTATCCTGGACATAGTTGTGCATCGGCCAACAAGGACGTACTGGATTAGCCTGCACTGGTATGGGAGGCTGCTGCCCACGAGGTGGTGTGATGAACGCCTGAGCACCTCCAAGCGGGACAGTGGCAGCAGTTTACTGTATGTGCCTATGACCAAACAAAATCCAAGTTAGCACAAATGTCTTGTGAAAGTTGTCCCAAATCATGAAGCCAACTTACACAATTACTAACCAGGAGACTCCCAAACAGCCTTCTTCTGTGAGGCAACAGGGGCACTATCTTGGCGACCACCCCAAAGAATTCTTCCAAAGCGGTGCTCCATAATGTGGAAGTCTCAGCAACCATGGTAATGCTCATCCACTCTCTCTCGATCACGTTCCCATGCGCCGGCAGGTACTTGTGAATGGCCAACCCTTAGCCTTGAGCCACTTTGCGAACCGGAAGACAACAAGGTGGATTGGGGCAGTCACGTGACCAACATGTGTTGGTAGAGGCATGCATCATGAAAACAAGGCCTGTGGGAGGAAAACGAACTCATAGCATCCGAACCCCAAATCACCATGGAACCAATAGTCGTTAGAGGCATGGACAGAAATTGAAACAAGAGCCAAGGGATGCAAGCAGGAGGACAACTGGTGCACACGCAGACTTTGTGATATGAAGGGCACATTTTGGCTGGTGTAACAAGGAGCTGGAATCCGAGGAGTCCTTTTTCCTTCCACAACTATGCGCGTCAAGGCATCATGTAAGTCCTCCGCCAAATTAACCGTTCGTTGAAGGGTGTCACGCTCCTTGTTGTGAGATTGTCCGCTGCCTCAGACAAGACGATGTTGCCTCCGAACATGGGCAACATGTGCATCCTCTTCTGCAGAGAATACTCGATTTGTTCGGTTTGAAAAGAATATAAAGTTGAAGTCACGGAAAGATCCATACCTTCTTGTCATAGATTATTGCGCCAAGAGCGCGGCGTGGTGAGCTCACCAAGAGCAATTTTTGCTGCCACTAGATTGCTTGTCTCCTCGCTTGCAACTGTGACAAGCGGTTCTCTTCCTTCGACAAGGAGATAAGCTCCTCAACCACCGAGTCTTTATGTGCGGCTGAGAGTATCACTGCACAAGAGGGTGGGATGCACATTGTAAAACAAGAGATGAACTTCCAAAATGGCCAACGCCCGTGAGGAATGACGGAATGTGCCCAAGACGTGAGGAATGACGAATGCCCAAGCCAGCGTGAGGAATGATGAAATGCCCAATCGCCGACATGAGGGAATGACGAATGCCCAATCGCCTGATTAGGGAATGACGAATGCCCAATCGCCGACATGATGGAATGACGAAATGCCCAATCGCCCGACATGATGGAATGACGAAATGCCCAATCGCCGACATGATGGAATGACTAACCGCCCGACATGATGGAATGACGAAATGCCCAATTGCCCGACATGATGGAATGACGAAATGCCCAATCGCCCGACGTGAGGAATGACGAATGCCCAATCGTGGATCGATGAACTGCTAGGCACCCCATGCCAAGATGCCCACACAAGGCATACCCGACTGCAGTGCAGACAAAATGACGACCAAACAACACCAGATGTCAATATGCCCAGTTGCACCCTTGCCAATGTGCACCAGATGTCGGAATGCCCAAGTGCCCCCATGAAGTATCCCTCCCAACAGAGCCTAAAGCAGGTTTGAACCTGAATCAACAGGTTGGGAAAACAAATGCACAGAGCAAAGAATTAGCATGCTACTAACTTGGAAACACCCACACCATGCAGAGTGATGAACTTACAAAACCAGAAAGCTTGCCAAGACTGATACTTTTGTACAATCAGTAATCAGTCAACATAAGGTCGCGCAAATTAAAAACACAGATCCCATCGTGTACACAATTGTGCAAGGGGCAAACCTGTTAATCGCGATGGATGCGAAAACCATGGAAACCCTTTGAAATGTGTGGTAGGGCTCAAGGCAGGGCCTGCAAACCAGAGCATGTAGCAGACATGTAGACAAAGCATCTAACACGGCCGCATCACACCACCACCTCGCTAGGATCGCCAAGGTCATATCACATGTTCGCCCAACATGAAGGATGTGGGTGTCAAGGATCCAGCACACAAGGCTAATCATGTCAAGGATCACCTGGCCGTGTCTTTGAAGAGGCTGCGAAGGCCGAGGCATGGAAGGCAGAGGCTGAGGCAGATGCCCAGGCAGGATTCTGAAGGCCGGTATTCACGTGTTCAAACGTGAGTAGAAGCGGTATCTGTCAAGGTTCAAAGCACACCACACACAAAACAATCTGCTGGATCAAGCTCCAACACACACACATAAAAATATTGAGCACATGACCTATCGGGCCAACCATCTAACCTAAACCACCTACCCATTCACGCATGCATGCACTGATCACACGACCGGCAACCATAAGCTCATGAAAGCGCACTACAACCATAAGCTAATGGCGCATGATTTTGAGCCTGAGACATATCCGGACAAAGAGACGCGCCATCACACCCACCACCACTCTAACTAAAAGGCTCAAGGTGCGAGATGTCATTAGATGCATCATCTGTCAAGGTTGAAAGCACACTTCAAACACAAAACAATCTGCTGGATCAAGCTCCAACACACACAAAACATTCGAGCTGTAGGCGGCATATCCGGACCGATCCAATCACACCACGCTCACGGATCAAGCTCAAGCATATCACCAAAAAAAAAACTTGAGACAATCAACTATTTGGAGCGAGAAAATGACCCACACGTGCCCCGCCTCCTCTTCTCCATCCTCTGCTGAAAGAACACGATGATTTTTGTCCTCCTCTACCAAGCCTATGACCAAGGCCAGGATCAGGAAGGCTGTGACTGGGTCAAGGCTGGGACTGGATCAAGGCTGTGATTGTCAAGGCTGTATTCACGTGTTCAAACGTGAGAAGCATCTGTCAAGGTTCAAAGCACACCACACACACAAAACAATCTGCCGCTCGGATCAAGCTCCAACACACACACATAAAAATATTCGAGCAGAGATGACCTATCGGGCCAACCATCTAACCTAAACCACCTACCCATTCATGCTTGCCCGACATGCACCGATCACACAACGACCAGAACCATAAGCTCATGAAACCGCACTACAACCATAAGCTAATGAACGCATGATTTTCGAGCCCGCAGATGCATCTGGACAAAGAGACGATCCGTCTGCATCACACCCACCACTCATCTAAGATGCCAAGGTCATGCGATGTCATTAGATGCATCACCTGCCAAGGTTGAAAGCACACTTCAAACACAAAACAACTGGGCTCGGATCAAGCTCCAACACACACACAAAACATTGTGAGCTCAGAGATATCCGGACCAGTCCGCAATCACACCCTCACAGGATCAAGCTCAAGCATATCACCAAAAAAAAAACTTGACAATCAACTAGCCGGAACGAAAATGACCCACACCGTGCCCCGCCTCCTCTTCTCCATCCTCTGCTGAAAGAACACGATGATTTTTGTCCTCCTCTACCAAGCCTATGACTTCGCCTCCTTATCGAATAAGTTCTTCCTCACGCTCCTTGGCGGGCATGTCCTCTGCTCTTGCTCCCCTCACGGTCACCATCTCACCTCCTTATCGAATAAGTTCTTCCTCACGCTCCTTGGCGGGCATGTCCTCCACTTGCTCCCCTCTTCCGTCACCACATCTCACCTCTCCAGTCCTCGAATCAAGACACATGCTCAATCCAGCACTAACATGGTATTCAAGTGAAGGGGTGAATATCCGAACCCCTTCCGTTGAACGAAACCTCCTTCACAGATAACACATGGTTCCCAAAACCGTGTTTTTTGATTTGGGTGTCCCATACCATGGACAATGATTCTCTGAATCGCGGTTTGTGAAACAACAAAACCAAGGAAGTCGAGGCTGGTGGCGGCCGTTAGTCCTCAAAAGTAGTTTGTTTTGTGCGATGATCCATTTCCACATTGACAAAAGGCCTAGTAATAACACAACAAAACTAGGTATGGGTTGCATGCAAGCGTTGGAGACCATCCTGTTTTAGGTTCCGCCAAAATTGACCACTAGCACGACAATAGTTCACAACTACAGCGTCTACGTGGGCTAACTTGTGACTCAACGGTGCTTGCTGACACGAATCATAAACTACAAGTTCCGTATCCGCTCAAGTTCTTCCTCATCGAAAGTGTCGACTTCAACCAAAGCCCTCGAGTCCTCGTTCCCATCATGTCTTCATCATTACCATCGATGCCAAACATTCTCGAGTGTTTGTTGGCCAGCCTCCAACAAATCGCCATCCGCTCTTATTCAACGGGCACTCAAAGAAACCACTTGTGCTTTCAAGGAGTCCTTCGTGATGCAAACCTCCTTGGCAAGTCCTCTCCGGTGGGCTTCAAAATTCAACTCCTCAAGCGCATGGAGCACCTCAAATCCATGAATTCTTTGTGAAATATAACCGACATCTCAAGTCGGCCTCGATGGCGATACAACTCCTTCACCGCAAATGCTTGCCTTGATTGTGCCTCCCGAGCATGCATCCAACCCAATCTCCCTCTTTGGAGAAGGTTGTAATAAGTCTCGTCATCAACCCTAGTGGTCTCTGGTAAAGGCAGACCACCAACTTGTCATGTGACATGTAAACTGTTTTTGACAAGTGTCGTGAGCAATGACGGACCTTCCATTGTTGAAAGTTCCCTGCATAGCATTTGGTAGCATTGCAATTCATCCTTTGTGCTCCCATCCTTGGACCCCATCCGATAGTTATGTATTCCACAGTCTCAAATCCACCCTGTCATTGTTCATGTTTGTCTTGTCCCATCTGAGCGACACCAAGCCCCTTTCGCTCCACTTTCGCATTGATTCTCTAGCGTATGTGCCTCCTCCACTCCATGCATCACAATCATCCTCGGTTCATCGCTAGTGGTCTTCTCGAAAGCTTTGGAAGGCAGAATCCATCATTGCTTATCCACCCTCTTGTCCATAGGTCCAATGTTAAAACCTCGGGGCACATCCATGACGAGAAGTGTCTTGCCTTGCCCCAGAAAACCACGCATATCTTGTACATCACGACTTTCGATTTGGTATTGTACGGCTCTGTTGATGGGCCTTGAAAACCTCAAGACCTTCCTCCGTGTCCTTGTCGCTGTCTTGCTTCTTCAAGCCCTTTCCAATTGTTTATCTCGAAAATAAAATCTGGAAGTCACGGGAGTTTTGTCGACTTGATGTCTTTCAATTGCTGCCGAGCGCTCGTTAGTCATTACGGGAGGCGGCGGCGCCCTCATTTCGCGTTGGATTGAAGGCGCTGGCGGCCCTACATATCTATGAGTGAGGCAGCGGCAAAACCTCATAAACATATCACGGGGGGGCGGTGCGGGCGCCGGCGCCGGCGCCAGCATCGATCCCGGTCCTGTTCAATATGAAAAAAACGATCGGACATACCTTTCCGGAGAAGGCTGTTTGGAATCGTGCTAGCATATTGTCCGTAGAATATAAAGGATACTCGTCGTGCACCTCTTCAAATGACGAGCAGCCCAGATGCTTCACCATTGCTACTTGTATGATATGAAATTTTTTTCAAAGTGTGATCTCTTCCTCCATCCCCTTCAGGTCTATCAGTCCGGTTAACACCTTCTCAGTGGCGCTTATCAGTATTTGTTGGCCACACTCTCCAAGTGGTATTCCCTGAAAAGATTTCCGTGGCTTGGCCAACATGTCTCTAGGCTTGACACACTATCAACTGCTTGGTCATCCATGACTTACGCTTGCCTTTCCCTTTCTTGCTTGTCCCAGAACGTGTTTCTTATGCAGCTCACTTCCCATTTGGAAAAATCTTGTCCACATTCTCCCACACCTTCCCATCCACCTTAGCAATACAGAATGTGGGTCCGATTGTCCACTTTGTTACCTTGTACACGTCGTCCTCCGCCCTTCATCGTCTTCAATCAAACCTAGGACTTTGTACAGTTGTATTTCGGGACATGGTCATTTGCACTTCTTCCTCTTTGCGATGATCAACTCGTCCCTTAAATACGACTTGCTCTATAAAGTTCATCTTCTTTCTTGATCGGACATCATATTGTGATCTGTTGCAAGCACCGCATCTCATGCAGTAAGCCCACAATACACATGTGCTTCAACATATTGGAACCGCTTCTTTCCGGGTGAGATATCCGATAAGTGCTTCATAGTGCGTGTGTGGTTACCACCAAGAACTCCCATGACATACTTCTTTGCACGCCATTGCTTCCCTTGCTCGATCAAGACACTCGCTCGGATCAATCATACACAAAGAGGCGAACTCCCTCCTCTATCCGCCTTCGCTATAACACGGGCAAGATAGTTTGCCCAAGCCTCATCAACCCTCCGGATCTGCGGCGTCGGGTAATGTCGCTGCGGTCTCAAGTTCTCCAACTTCACTAAGTTTCTGCACCACCTTCTTGAGTATGCGGAATCCCTTAAGCGAGTCAATGGATCGCATCCCTCATAGCCTCTTCCAACCTTTCCTCGTCGGTTTGAATATGAGCGTGGTTATGTCCCTCCCATGGCATCTTCTCTTCCACCCTTCTTTGCCTTCTTGGTTTTCCTTCCCAATTCTCCGTCCCAGCTGTGTGTGCTTTGCACTTCCCTTGCCCTTGCGCCACTCGAGGCCTGATCGTTTGGGCATGAAGGTTGAGGAGGGCGCCGGCCGCGCCCCTCCTCTTCCTCCATACCCACATCCCCGCATCCGCCATGTCCTTTTCTCCAGGACCGAACTGCCGACCCGGTGCCATCTTGCTCTCTTGCCTGTGGTGGGAGGATTCTGGGCCGGCCGGCGCCCCAAACCACCGCACCTTCCTTGAATCTTATAAACCCGGTCCGGATCTCGGCTCTTGGGGAACTGAAGATGACTAGGCGGCCGGCGGTCAGGCGCCCTGCCGCATCCGGGTCATATTGCATGGTGGGAACCATAACGGAAGGAGTCGGAGTTTGAAGATTGGGAAGGTCCTCGGCATCTCTGTCATTCCTGGATCCTTATGCAGATCGCTTGACAGCTGGTAAAGCCCATCTTCCTCGTCGATGGGCCAAGCTCACTCTCCTCATGATCTTCTTCCACCACATCACCGATTCTGTATGGCTTGGGCTCGACGCATAGACATTTCCCTCTTGTGGGCCCTCATAGTTTGTGTAATCTTTTCGCAGATAGCTCGTGAGTGCCCTCGCAACTAGTGGTGCACGGAAGATGGTAGGAAAAACATATCCACAATGTGACTCTCACATGTGAAGAAGCTGCGAAGGAATGCGATTACAGGCAATACTGCATCTCTTCGCATGGAATCGCGGAAATCTTCAACAAGGCCACGAGGTGCACACTTCTTCCAGTGAAACCCTTTCGGGCTAAGAACAAGAGACTTGTATAACGCGGATCCTGAAACTTCCTCATCTTGGTATGCCTTTGTGGTGCACAAAAAGTGAACTCGCTCCCTTCATTGAAGTCCAAAGTAGCCCAAACAACCCAGCTCTTGCTCTCGATTTGGCGAGCCCCCTATATCCCATGATCCACAACTTCAACAAAGGGGTCCATGGCGCATTGCGGTCATGGATCCTGCACAAGCATCATCCTTCTCCACAACCACAACATTGTCGAGCTGCCCGGATACACGCTGATATGGAGTCTCCTCATAGTATGGGTATGAATCGGGTGGAATAGGTTGTTTCTCTTACCAACCTTCTTAGTCCCTTGCTCTCCAGCAACCTTTGTGGGCCGATTTTGGCGGATGATCTGCCCGATTTTGCTTGCCCAAGAATGCCCCCCCCTCCATGTTGGAGCATGGCGGATGGCAAGATGTCTCCAACCGGCGACTGGATGGAGGTGCCTCCGATGTCCGCCGTGGGCGCGTCTGCTCTCGCCTTTGAGCCTTCCTCGGCCTTCTTGGCGCATGGCGGCGGTCATATTCCTCCAAAGGCTGGTCCTTCTTGCTCCTCCGCCGCTTGCCATCTTCAATCTCTGCAATTGAAGGCAACCTCCGTAATCACAAAGAGATGCACAAAGCCACAGTGACCGCTAACTCACTGCTCAAGATCGCCCTCTCAAGAGCTTGGCGCCGCTATCCACTTGCGAGCTTGCGCTGTCACGGCGGCAAAGTTGCGCTCAACGAGCTTGCGGCGGTCTAGGGCGGGCGGGCGGTGTGGCGCCTCACTCGGCATCACGGATCCAGCGGTGGTGGTGCGCTCGGCAGCGACAAGCGGTCACGGTGAGGTGTTGCGCTCGAAATCACGGCGTGAACTCACTGTCTTGCAAAGCGGTAGTAAGTTCACAAGAGGAGGCCTTAACGAGGCGAAGTTAAGCGTGTAAAAGTAGGGTTTTCTTCCATAACCCCAAATGGTTTTCATAACCGTGTTTCTCTAAAATAACCCGCTACCTTAAACTCAATTTTGACGAGCTTACTATTTTAGGCTGCCGCCGCCATCAACTTTTCTTGTGGCTGCAATTATGCTTGGATTTTCCGTTACAATCCTGTGCGGCCACCGTCAACCACTTCATTGTCCCTTATTTGAGGCAATCCCATCAACCTCTTAGGCGGTGGCACTCGGGGATGCGAGGGCCGTCCGCCATATAGCAAAGCCGAGGAGGGAGGCTTGATGTCACTAGCCACTACGGTGCTCTGCAAAGTCTTGTGCTTTCCTTCCTTGCGCATTTTGCGATAAGTGCGATGTTGCATTTGGCCGCGCTGCGGGAGATGAGGTTGGTCTTGTTTCGCCATTGTCTTTTCCCCATACCATTCATGATACGGTATGCAACTTGTACCGACCATGCACTGCGCGGAGGTTCAAGTGGAGGACCGGGCCCTCGCAATTCCAAAGAAATGGAGACATGGTCCGCAGAGGAAGAGGCTCGCTATCTTGAACGCTCCTCCAAGTTCACATATTCGGTGCAATACCCACGAGTCCTCCACATGAAGGTTTGTTGTGGTTACCTTTTCCCACTTTTGGAAGAGGCGTCAGCTTGTTAAGTCGTGTTCGCCCATGTAGGCTCTACAGGCGTCGACACTTGGCGTCACCAAACATGCCGCGTGTGCCTCACACCCGAATTTGCATCTATCAGCCATTGAGGGAGCCCATCTACACGCCTCCCGGATCCGGTCGAGTCCTCATCCCTCAAGCTGCGTGAGAATGGACCACTGCCGCAGGGATTGTTTGATGGTGGTCACGGTGAAGACCTCCCGGCGGAGCACGAACCCTCCGAGGATGAAGATGAAGTGACCACTTCGGACACACTGCACCGCGTCGTCGTTCCATCCCAAGCCGCGGGTGAGACTGCGTCAAGCGAGCAAAGCATTGCACCTCAGCGAGCAGCGGTGGTGTCACATTGAAGAAAAGTGAAGGAGAGGTAGTGACGGTTTCAAAACCATGTTGCAATCAAATGTGCTTGCGGTGACAAAGAAAAGTTTGAGCGAGGTACCGATTCCTAAGGATGGGCGAGCAAGAGACATTTCTAGAGTCCTTGGTTCAAGCGAGAGGGGATGTGAAAGGGGTAAAGTATGCACACACATTTTGGGGTCCATTCCGATCCGCTGCTTGAAGGCATTTAGAAGAGTATATTGCATAGGGCTGTGATATGAGGCGAGCGAGTCATTTGAATGCCCGTGGGATGGTTTCAGCCTAACCCCAAACCACAGTCTTCTTATGCGTTGGGAGCGATATCACGGATGGATAAGACATTTCTAATGATGGCGGCGGTGCCGACGTGGAGGTCTTCAACCTTCCGGACACATACACAAGGTTGGAAATATGGAGTATGTACGGTAATGCGAAACCTCCGGGATCCTCTATGTGAAATATCCATGGTTCTTGAAGTTATGGAAAAGCAACTTCCCAAGAGTGAAAATACCAAAATCCAACAGGTTTTCCACGTGCTCACTCTGCGTCCAAGAGCACAATTAGGAACACATCCAAAATCCGATCAAGGTAATTGTTACCACTTTCGGCGGTGGTTGACATGCATGGGAACTTATGGAATGGTTTTCTTGAGTGGGGAATGGTTGTTTTGAACTCGAGGCTTTATGGGCAAGATCCCTATAACCGGTCTTCGATCTTTGTATGATGGGATGGGGTGCGGCCGTCGTCCACATATGCAAAACCCTTGGGATGAAACCACGAGAGGCCAGACATGTGGTGGGGCCGCGGCCGGCCCTGGAGGCCAAGAACCCTATGGTGCGTTGAGCCACAGAGATGGGCGCCGGCGCGCCCACCTCAGTGCTCTTTAAGCACCATAGGTTCCGTCGTGAGGATACCAGCCAACGCCCACATGGCGAAGGACCATACGGGTCACCCTACAATTTATACATGTGGTGGGCGCCGGCCGCTCCATAACCAAAAGCCGAGGCATGGATTGTGGTTGCTCGTGAAATGCGCCAGCGACAATTGTCGCAAATGCGCTAGGACGGAACATGAAGGTTCTTCCTCCTCCGTTGATTTGGGGGACGTCGCCCGAGCGTATCTTGTCGATAGGAGGGTCCTTCATATCTAAGCTGGATGTCTCTTCAAATGTACGACGAGTGTGTATGTTTTCCAGAAAAATATCAAGCGGCTTTAGATGCCCATCGTTTGCGGTTACATCGAGCGGTGAAGATGGCGAAACACGAGCAAGAGTTATGTAGAACCACATATGTACCTTCTACTTTCAATCGATGGAATGGACCAAGAAGAGAGATTCCCCATCTACTTGATGGCCAAAGAACTTGGATGAGGAGTGCCGTATTCGAGTTCATGTGGTTGGGTGCATGATCCACAATTACACGTTTAAGGCAAGAGCTTACTTGCATTATGCGAACTTCGAATGATGCCAATCTTACGATTACCATCATCCGTGATGTTATTCATAACTACGAAGGAGTATTGCCGAAAGTGTTATATTTGCAATTGGACAACACTGCAGAGAGAACAAGAATCAAGCTGTTTGCATATCTCAACATGCTCGTGGACATGGGGACGTTTGAAAAGGTGAAAGTGGGGTTTTTGTTGGTGGGGCATACGCATGATCAAATCGACCAAATGTTTTCATGCTTTTCAAAAAGCTTAAAACACAAGGAAGCTCACACTCTTCCTGCACTGTCAGAGATTTTGATTAGTGCGTACACTCCACAGCCAGAGGTGAAGATATTGACTGAAGTTCCGGACTTCCGGTCATATGTTTGGCCAATCAGGCAAGGGCAAGGTGGACACGCATACAAGGCGGCGGTCAAAAAATTAAACAACCTGTCTTTCCAGCACCAATTCAAAATTACGAGAGAAGCCAAAGGTGACCGTGGGTTTATGCTCATCGAGGCAAGATTATTCCCTATTGGGAGGCAGGCCGGGTTGGAGTTTTTGACATTCGTGCGTTGGACACAATATGAGCTCCTTAACCGCCCTCGGTCAAGGGATAGAAAAGGAAAGTTGGCGGACTTATCACCTACGGATGGTGTGGCTCATTTGAAGGAAGGTCTTTCGGCCCTTAGGCCTTATGTGACATCGGAGGAATACAAATGGTGGGAAGCTTTGGGTGGACCAACAAGAGATTGTTTATTGTTCAAAACAACATTGGGCTCGTCCTCCAAAGATCCTTGGAAGTGGTATTCGAGGTCCAGTAGAAGTAACAGCCCAACCCTGCGACTTGATGATGAAGCTTTATTACGAGGCGTTGTTGAGGGACCTTCCACAACGAGATATGTATTTGGGACGATACCAAAACTTGGAAAGACAACGGAGGAATGACACGCGTTTGAATGGTGATGTTTTGGAAATAAAAAAAGGGCATGTTCATTGCAGTTCCAGCCGACAGGGACACGCACAACAGACCATTTTGGATTGGGAAGGTGATTGACGTTTTGTTAGATGACCCGCAACCTCACTTTCTTGTTCACTGGTACAGAACAGAGCACACAGATGCGTTTGAGGGTAGGTACGTTGAAGAATACATAATTCGGGGATGCGCAAAGCAACAAACCGGGAAAAGGGGTCAAGGGTTGAACCTAAAAATATTCGTGAAGTTTATGTACACAAAACCGTCATCTTGTATTATGGTTTCACCTTGAATTCTCGGAAACATCATGCGGTAGACAAGAAGGCAATCAAGGACAAAATGAATTGCGGGCTTCATACAACCAGCAAGTCAAAGTGGCACAGAGGGCGATGAAGATGACGGTGATGATGCCGAACCTACGAAGATGACGTCAATTTAGAAGGAGTAGATTGCACTTGAATGTTAAAAGTGCGCGCAGTATCCTCATTTTCTTTTGAGAAGGGAAACCGTGCAAGACACATTCGACGTTCATTGTAGCCCATTCTCCTTGGGGAAAGTTTGAAACGACACATATATTCTACAAGATGTTAGCCGATGGAAACTCCACCTCCAAGTCTGGGCGGTTTTAGTCCTAAAGCACTAGCATTCGAGACACCCTTTTCACAATTTGCACATTTAGAGCATGTGCACATTTAGGGCTTACGATGCATCACTAATAATGCATCCATACCACTTTCCTGTTTTGATCACGGCTAGTCACATGACTATACATAGCATCTGTCGGATGGTTGGTGACACACATCTGCCCTCTTGTCTCAAAATCGATTCCTCCAACCTACCAAGGGATAGGAGATGACATATCACTTTCGGGATTGTGGGAGGCGGTGCGGGCGGTGCTGGCGGACTGTTCCATGAATTCCATGTCGAAGGATTCCTATGACCCATACCACCACCCCGCATGGAAGCGTTCTCTGGGGAAACTTGAAATATGAGAGTTCGACATTGGTTGGACCATGTTTTCCCGTTTGTGGGGCATCGTCAAATGTACTCATCTTCACGGTGATCATGGTGCTCCATTTTTTGTAAATGGGCTCTAAAGTCGGCATAGGTGTAAACTACAACCATTGCTCCACATGTCACATAGCAGCAAGCTATCGGTGTTGGTGTTCACCCTTCTTTCGATCATCTTTTCCAGCACAAGCGGTGAACAAAGGATTCAACACCCATCCAAAACCCCCTTCGGCAAATAAAGAGCAGAAAACCCTCATGCTGAATAATCACCCCCTTCACTAAATAGCATGTTCACATGCCTTTCCCTTTCTGTGACCTTGTTACGGGACCTTGTGAATCGGGGTCTCTTCCTGCCGGGACATCCACTTTCTTCTCCTTCTCCCAGGCCTTCTTCTTCTCCTCCTTCAAGGCTTTCCTCCCATCACTTCTTGTTTGAAGGCTAACAGTTTACACCTTGTGCATTTTTTTTCTCCACTAGGATGCCCAAGGCCATCAACCTCGGGATTTTTGGCCACCACTACTAGCTCGCTTACCATAAATATGGAAGATCGGTCATCAATGTTCCACTCCTTATCGAAAACTTTTCGGATCCTTTCCACCGTAAGCCTCACGGCGTTCTGTTACACCAAACGGAGGTCAAACACGTCTTGGCCTCCGCCTCCTTGACCTGTTGAAGCATCTTTGTCATGACGTTCACTCCTTCCTCTCGCGGGACAAAGTCTCCGGTGTGCCAACACCAAGTGGGCGCTTCCACTTGGGTCGTCCTCAAGGCTTTCACACGGGCTTGTCGAGTCACGGCATTCTTTAGAGCACGCTTCCGATTCCGTGTCATTCCTACAATCTCCTCATCGAGGCGCCACCATGTCACTATAAATAGATCACGAGCATCCTAGCACCTTGTCCTCAATGTTGACCCAAATGGCCCTTGGCGGCGATGATGAGCTGCGATTCAAGCTAGCACATCTACAAGCTTTAGCAACATGTTAATAAAAGCACAAACCAGCAGAGGGCAAAGTGCGAGGTTGAGGCGGGAGGCGGGAGGCGGGAGGCGGGACCAGCGGCACCAACACTAGCGAGTGCGGGGCGGCGGCACAAAACTTGCGGGCGGGAGGCGGCACCGGCACTGCGAAACACCGGCACCAGCGGCGGGGCGTGCCGGCACTAGCGAGAGCGGCAACACCAGCGGCGGCGGCAGGCGGGAGGCGGGACCAGCGGCGGCGGCGGGGCCCCGCACAAGCAGGAGCACCAGCACCACAGGCTCCCAAGTTTCCCACGCTCTCGGCCTTGAGGCTCCCAAGCTCCTTGAAGCTTCCACGCTCTCGCCCTTGAGCTCCCAAGCTCCCTTGAAGCTTCCACGCTCTCGGCTCCCAAGCTCCCTTGAAGCTTCCACGCTCTCGACTCCCAAGCTTCCCACACTCGACTCCCAAGCTCTCGGCTCCCAAGCTTCCACGCTCTCGGCTCCCAAGCTTCCCATGCTCTCGGCTCCCAAGCTTCCACGCTCTCGGCTCCCAAGCTCTCGGCCTTGAGGCTAGCCGTCCTTCTCAAGGAATAAATTTTGGTAGGAGAAACATAGGGAGCACAGTGAGTGAGAGGGCTAGACCCTGACACGAGGCGGGACCAGCGGCGGCAGAGGTGAACCCGCGGCACAGGCGGGACCAGCGGCGAGAGGGCCTCCGGCCCGGCGAGAGCCTCGAGAAGCGGCGAGAGGGCCTCGAGCATCAGCAGGCGGGACCAGCGGCGGCAAAGGGCCTCGGCGGCAGGCCTCGAGCATCAGCAGGCGGGACCAGCGCGCCAAAGTTGGCGTAGGCACATGTAAGAAGATGGGCGGGAGCAAGCGGAGGCGTTCGGCGAAGAGTCGTTGACCTTCAAACATGTAAAAAGTAGACAAGGTAAGCGTAAGATAAAATAATCAACTACAATGATATAAAACTATAAGTATAAGTAGAATAAAAATATTAATTTAGTGAAACTTTGACTATCTCACATCACTCTCATCTCTCTCTCATCTCTCAAAAGTAACCAAGTGTACCACAACCATATGGTACAAAAGTGTACCACCAAACCATGCTTACACCCTACCACCACGCTTTGTAGAGGTGAAGAGGCGGACTACCGTGGTGAGGTGGCGAGATCTCAGGCGAAGGAATTAGAATAAGGGGGATATCCACTATATATGCTCACCAACAGGGGAATAGGTAAATAGGATTAATTAGAAGGTAATTAATTCGGGGGACAGGGGAATAGGTAATTTAGGCAAAATTAGGAATTTAGGAATGGGAAACCCAATCTAGGGTTGAGAAGTCTCTAGGTGGCAGCCATCCAAGGAGGGCAAAGTGCAGGTTGGGGCAGCGCCAACTCTCTCTACGAACTGTGGCATCCTCACTTCGCGAAGAGCTCAGACTGGAGCTAGAGCGTAAGAGGAAAAGGGAGAAGGAAGGCAAGGGGTCTGTTCCCAAGAGAATGATGGGCTCCGTTTGGCACGTTTTCAACCAATTCTCATTCCCACGTAATGACCGCTTCGGACTTAAGCGCGCGCGTGCACAATTCTACGACTAACCACTCTTAACATCCTTTGACGAGGCCGGTGTAGCCAAGCGTTTCCCAGAACTGCGTTCGGCGTCCATTACCCTATCGATCCGTTCCTCCTCGTCTTGAAGTTACATCCTCCTCATAGCTCTCAATACACTCATCGTTCTTGGGGAAGAGTGGGTGGAAGCTCGTAGTCAGGACCTCCTCGTCGTATCGTAGGGCCTCTCGTCCGGGCTCTACACACCTCCGAGAGTCCCCAGCTCACAGCGTTCGGTCCGTCCCAGGCGACCTTTGCTCTTATCCCGGAAGAAGCGGGGTCTACGACGCCGTCCGGCTCCTGCACACCACCCAAGTTAGGGTCCATCACGAGGACCTTGATTAGTCTCTGCGGAGGCATGGGTGGCCGTGCTCGTGACTCAGGACTCACATTAGCAAAGACGCACAAGGGTCTACAATGAAACGCGGTTTCCACCCCAAGAGAAAGATACTTTACTAGAGCAACTCCGGCCCTCTTATACTGCACCCAAGTTTGGCGTCTTTATTACCTCCTATTACATTGTGGTGGCCAGCTCATTGGGCCCAAAATTTGTGACACGCCTACTATTTCCCACTATTCCGCCTATCTCGCCGTCGTGCGGTAGGTACGGGAGGGTTGCTCTGGTTCGCCTCGTATTTGGCGGTAAACTAGCCCTACTGGCTGCAGGCGCGCGCACAGTCGGATGATCGCGGCGGTGGCCCCTTCACTTCGAGACTGTCGTGAGCCACCGTGACGGCTGGCGCGCAATGATCAGTCTCCTGAGTCCTCCTCTCCTCCTCTACTGCCGCCGTGGTGGGCCCTTGTTCAACAAGCCCTCCAAGATGAGATAACTGTACGGCGGTGGTTGGTGATTCCCTCTCGCTTCTTGAGTCTGGACCTCAAGGTCCAGTCTCGACTCTGGAGTCCGGACCTCCGGGTCCGGCCTTCTCTCTGGAGTCCGGTCCTTGGGGTCCGGTCTCCTTTCTGGAGTCCGGACCTCGGGGTCCGGTCTCGACTCCGGGGTCCGGACCTCGGGATCCGGCCTTTCTTTGGGAGTCCGGACCTCAGGGTTCGGACTCGCGGGTCCTTGGACTTGCCCGCCCCATGGACTCCCCAAAGGTTCATCCTCAACCACCGGCCCCTCCCATTGGTCCAGGTTCCCCTGGCTTGCTCCTTCCATGGCCCCCCCAGGGCCTTCCTCCCTTCCCTTCGTGGTGGGGTGCGGAGTGCTTACACCTCGAGCGCTTGGTGGCATCATTACGTCCTGCTCCTCGGTGATCTCCTCCCAGCTGTCTTTTGTCATGAGCAGCGCTCCCAAGGTCCCGGTTGTCGTACTGTCTCCGAGGCCTTCCTCTCTCGCTCCTCTTTTAGACCGTCAGGTCCATCCATCTGCTTAGTGGCGGGACCTCTAGAGCCTTGAGGAGCTCAGCGTGGTAATAGGCAAAAGTCACAGATCGACTTGTTGAATTACCTCTTCCACATGAGCCCGGAGCACCCGGTACTCCCTCCTCCAGAGGTGCTCCGGTGGCTAGGCTGTCAAATCCTTGGGGCCGTCTCCATCGCCGGGCTCGCCGGGCAGACTCCCTTGAGGCCGCCAAGGCCGCCTCCGACACCTCCTGCAGCCTTTGTTGCTGCTCGTCGTGCTCCTCCTCCCGCCGCCGTTGTAGCTCGGCCAACTTAAGCCATAGCTCGCTCCCTCCTTCCATGATGGGACTAGTAGCCTCTGCTCCTCTCTCAGAGCCCTCTCCCCTCCGTCCATCTTTGCCTGGAGGTGCGCAATCTCCCTCTCCAGGCGGTCCGGCATCTCCGCCTGGCTCCTGACTTCCCCCAGCTCCTTCTCCAACTCGGCGATGTTCAACTCCCTGGATCACCGCCAACTTTCTTCCGTCCTCAAACAAAGTTGGAGCCGCTCTATCTCTTGCTCATGGTCCGCGATCACTCCCTGGAGGGCTCCATGCCGCTCAACCGTGTCTTGGAGCTGCAGCTCCAGGGTGTCCCGGCGATCTGCCAGCTCCTAGCGCCGCTCCTATGCTTCCTTCAGCTGTACTCGGAGATCCTCTATCTCCCGAGCACTGGCCTCCCTTTCCTCCTCCCGGCTTGCTTGTGACTGCTCCGCCGCCCCGTGCTCGGCCTTCAGGTTGGCCGCAGCTACCCCCGCTGTCTCCGTCCATTGGTTTCGATCCCGTCGGTAGTGATCCCTGTCCATCTTCGCCGCGGACTCGGCTGTTCTTGCCGCCTTCACTGAGCCTCGGGCTTGGTGTTGTTCCGCCGAGCCGTCGGCGAGTCCGGGCCCTTTACGCACACTGCGGGCCTCCTCCAGCTCCTTGTGAAAGGCTTCCCGCCATTTGCAAAGGTCCTCGCCTTTGCCTGAGCCTCCTGCTTTGCTTGGTGTCGCCTGATTCACGGGATCTTAGCCCGATCTGTTGGGCCGGGCCGGACATCCCTCTACGCCTTGGCGCTTCTCTTCCTCTATCTCCGCTAGGGACTCCGCCTTCTTCTGGCGCTTGGGCGCCTCCACCCCACAGGCTCCACCATCCAGGTAAGTGGGTGGCCTCCACCTCGTGGGTCTTCTCCATTCCTTGAGACCCCAAAACATCTGATCCCAGTTTGCGGAACCCGCCATGTCTCTTCCACGGGCTTTGGAGGCACCAAAATCCGTCGTGGAGTGCGGGCATCCCGATCGTCCGGACCGCCATGCTGCGATCGGGCGGGCGGAACCAGCGTCCGGACCCAATCGGGACCCTCGGGTCCTAAGTGTTCAGTCCGGACCTTCCACTTCTTTGGCCTCTTGGCACTTCAGCTCCTTTTAGCTCTTACGTGCTTGGGGCTCGGAGGTGGTGAGGGAGTCAGGCCAGCCTCTTGCCCCTCCCGGTTGGGGAGCGAGCAGACTCGGGGGTGGGAGTTCTTGCCGGTGCCCCTCCCGCTCCATGGGCGTCCTTTACGCCCTCCATACGGCCTCCTCCGCTTCACCGCCCTCCCGGTTGGTGAGGCGAGAAACAGTCTTGATCTGGTGGCATTGGTAGGCTCTGTCTTCCGCCTTTTCGCTTCCCTTGAGTCGGCGAGGTTCCTTGTTGGGGCGTCAGGCTGGCAGCTTCGGTATTCGGCCTTGACTCCTTCTTGTTGCCTCCTCTGCCTTGAGGTGTTCGGTGGGGAACCAAGAGGAGGGAAGCGGGAGTGTCTTCCCACACCTCCCTGGGTGGCGAGGGGGTCCATCCAGATGTATGGAGTATGGAATCCCCTCCCAGTTGTCCTCCTCCCGGACCCGCTTGCTCCGGACCGGACGGGCCTCAGCCGCCTGCGTTCTTCCCTCTCGTTCCGCCTCTGGTAGAGCAGTCAGCCCCTTCCGTAGCGCCCGCTCCTCTTCCCCCTCCTTCAGGAGGTTCATGTACCCCCACACATGAATGATGAACGGCGACAACGCCGACGGGGGTGGCTTCTCGCTTCTCAGCTTTCGGGCCTCCTGGTTGATTCGGGCGAAGATTATCCTGCCCCAATCGGCGCGTTTCCCCTTCTATAGGTCGTGAAGGAAGACTAGCAGATTATCCCCAAGGTGGTCCACCTTGTGGGCCACTGGCAGCAGCCCCACCCAGAGCCTGTCCTGTTCCTGACCGGGAGAGGCAAAAGGGCCAGCTCCCGGACCCCTTCACCACCTCCGAGCCCCAGGAGGCGAAGAGCGGAGAAGGAGTTAGCGGCCAAGAGGGCCAAGGAGGCGCTCGGGACCCGCACTTTCGGGACCTAAGGGTCACGATTAGGTCCGAGAGATCGGACTCGCTCGGGGCTGCAGTCTGTGATCCTTGATGGACCGAGGAGATGCCGCGCCCACCGGACTTCCAGGCATCTCCCGGGCCCGTGGAAGAAGCATGGCGTTCTAGCCTACCGTCATGGACGGTATGCTGGGGCCTCAGCAGCGGAAGACCCAAGAAGTGGAGCCACCCGGCGGAGGATGGTGGAACTTGAGGCGGTAAGGCGGCCGAGGCGAAGGCGGGTCACGCGCGATCGAGGGCAGGTGGGAGGTGAGGTCGAACGGTTCAGGCAGGACCAAGACCCTTCATGCGAGCAGTGAGCGTCTGTGAGGCCAAGCACGGCAGTGAAGACCTCTGCCAAATGGAGGAGGAAGCCTTGAGGAAACGCCCGACTGGCCGGCGGCGCTAGAACCAACACCAAGCGGCGAGGCTCAAGTGAAAGCGGTAGGAGGCGGAAGCGGCTAAGGTCGGCAGGATCACTACCGGCGTGATCGAGGCGGTGGAGGAGGAGGCGGGGGTAGCAGCCTAAGGCCCGAGCGGTGGCGTGAGCAAGCTGCAGGCGAGCCGTGAAAGAAGAAATGGAGGCCAGCACCGAAATAGGGACCTCGGTGCGGTACAAGCGAGGAGGAGGAGGCGAGGCTCAAGTGAAAGCGGCAAGGACACCACGGAGGTGCAACTCAAGGCGGCGTCGAACAACACAGGATTCTCAACGAGAATCAAGACTTGGCGAGGAGATGAGCGTCTCGACACGGCTTGAAGGCCGAAGGAGAATGGCGGCGATCAAGGAGTTGGACATCGCTAAAGAAGGAATTTGGAGAAGCTAGCGGCAGGAGATCACCGGCCCGCTGGAAAGGGAAATGGCGGACCTCGATGAGATGAACCGGGCCGAGAGCTGGAGGAGGAGGGTCAGCCGTCTCACGGGAGGCGAGGAGGCGGTAGCGGCTCCATGGCCGGCAAGGCGGTGGAGCTAGCGATGAAGGGAGGAGGAGAGCCGTCGAGAGAGCGGCAGCAAAGGCTACGAAGTGTCGGAGGCGCCTTGGCGGCATCAAAGTCTGCCCGGCTTCAATTGGCGAGCTGGCGGAGGCGGAGGCGATCCGTGGACAACACGTCCAATGCCGGAGCACCTGCGGAGGAGAAGTAGCAGGTGCTCGGTCCCATGTGGAGGAGGCAATTCAACAAGTCGATTCGGACTTTGCCTACTACCGCGGAGCTCTCAAGGCTGGAGGCCTTGCGCCACCCTCGGCGGTGGGCCGGACTTCGGGCGTGAAGGAGGCGAGGAGGCCGGGGAGGCAGCCTGACCCTTTGGGACCCTAGGGCATTTGATGACAGCGGCGGGCGGGCGGCGGTGGAGGGAGGCGGGGCCTTGAGGGAAGGTCGTGCGCGAGGTAAGCACTCTGCACCTCGGCCAGAAGGAAGGAGGAGGGCCACAGGAGTAGAAGGGAGCGCATCAGGAAACACGGAACCCAGGAGGCTCGATGGGTGAGCCATTGATAAGTCCGATGAGGCGAGCCGGTGCTCGTGTGGTGGGAGGTTCCGGGACCCGGAACCCTCGGCCACATGGCGGCCACACTTATCCCATCGGTTCGTCTGATGGGTTTCGTTCCACGAAGGAGTGGGAGCCCTTCCACTTGCGGATGGAGGTGCGCCCTCACGGCCCGGCCTCTCGACTCTCTCACGGCTCCGTCACAGGCCCGGTGACTAGCGCCCCTCCTACGGCGCCACCGGTGACCCACCCTCGGTAAGTCACACTACCCTCGCGCGATGACTCCGTCGGCGCGGACCTCGTCGCGAGACCTGCTGCGGCGACCTTGGGGACCCCAAATCACCGTCTGATGGGCAATCCTCCCACCAGCAGTTCCTACACTCCCTAAGACCCTTCTCATGACAAATTTGGGGCCGCCCCTCAAGCTCTTATCCTGACCCTTGAAATTCCACCTTCCCTCTCTTTTCTAGGTTTCTTCCTCCTCTCTTCTCTTTTTGTCTTTTCTCTTTTCTCTCTTGCTCCTTCCTTCTCCTCTCTTGCTCCCTATCCTCTCTAGCTCCTCTCTCGTCCTCTCTCGCTCTCACTCTCGCTCTCTCGCTCTCTTTTCTTTTCTCTTTTCTCTCTTTTCTCCTCTCTTCTCCTCTCTTCTCTAATCTACCTCTTCCACTCTTCCTAGCTAACTATATACAGGCGCCCTCACAGCCTCCCGGCCGCCTCGAGATCATAGGGCATTGCCCTCACGGACCTAGGCCGGACATTTGGGCGCAAGTGGTCCGCGTCTTTGGATTTTGCTAGGGTCTTCCCTTTACCGATCACATGCACCGTTCGCAACCACAATGCGCTCCCTCACCGCTCGAGCGCCGGTGCTACCTCCAAAAGAAAGGTTTGGGCCCGCCCTCACCACAGTCACCGCACCTCAAGACCCTACCGGACACCATGCACCCCTCACACGGTGCGCGCTTGTGTAGCAAGACAAGCACACCGCAGTCGGAGAGCAAGGCATGACATTTTATTATGGGAGCTCCTCCCCTCTTATAGGAGCTCCCCAAACCCCTAGCATTAATTAAGTGGTGGGGTAGGTGGGGTTGCTTACGGTTTTAAGTAGGTGGCCTCTTAAAGGTTCTTAACCTACCTCCTAACAATCCCACTAACCCCTAGCATTAATTAAGTCGGTGGGGTAGGTGGGGTTGCTTATGGTTTTAAGTAGGTGGCCTCTTAAAGGTTCTTAACCTACCTCCTAACAATCCCACTAACCCCTAGCATTAATTAAGTGCGGTGGGGTAGGTGGGGTTGCTTACGGTTTTAAGTAGGTGGCCTCTTAAAGGTTCTTAACCTACCTCCTAACAATCCCACTAACCCCTAGGTTGCTTACGGTTTTAAGTAGGTGGCCTCTTAAAGGTTCTTAACCTACCTCCTAACAATCCCACTAACCAACTTTGCTACTTGGCCTCTTGGCACCCCACTAACCCCTAGGGTCTTAATGACCCATTCACTCCCCTACCAACTATTGCCTACTTCTTCTTGGGTGTTGGCATGGCGGGCGTCTTCCTCCTCTTGGCACGTCCCTGTCCGGATCTCTTCACTCGTCGTCGCGGGAACCTCCACACTGTCTCGGCGATGTTGGATAGGCGGTGGGCACCCCCTCTTGCAGGCGCTCTTGTAGAGGCAGCCTCTCTGTAGCCATCTGCGGCCCGCCCAATTACCTCCAGGCGGTTGGGTGTGGCTCACATCTGCCTTGACACCCCACCAACTCTACTGCTGGAAATCTCTTCCTCTTCCATTGGCTCCTCCCACATTGAGCCTTGCATCCATTTCACTCTCCAAGTCCGAATCTCCGAGTTGAGGAGTTCTTCCAAAATCTTCCGCATCGTCATCGTGGGGACCCAACAACTTCCTTGTCAACAAGGAACGCATCTCCTTGGCGAACTTGTTGACCCTAGCATGTAAGTGGACTGCATCTCCACGGCCCTTCAAACAAATCTCATCAAATTCCTCGGGCCACTCTCACGAGGCTATCTTACCATAGCGCATCCCTCTCAAGCGTCACCTCACTCAAGCAGGCGTAAAGTGACATTCTCGGCGCATCTCTCTTCCATGCCTCCGGTATCCCTTGCCATGCATAATCAGCTGGCGTTGCTTCGGCGACCAGCATGCATCATTTTCCTCGGTGGGCTACCTCTTCCTTCCACCGTTGGTCACCTCCGTTGCTTGCTTCATGAGCTCCTCACGCTCCTTACTCCATGTGTCCTCCCTCCAGCTCCTTGAGTTTGGCCTCCAGTTCTTCATTCTTGGCTTGAGCGGCCTCGGCCTCCCCTCTACATATATAGGGTGAGGAAGGATTTTCCACACCCCAAAGGCCAGGACGAAATTTCCCACAGTCCAAGGCCAAGGACCTTTTCCCTTGACGCGTTTGGAATTCCTCAACCACCGAAGGCCAAGGACGATTTCTTCCTCCGGCGCCAAGGACGATTTCTCTATATGCATGCATGCTCCTCCTTGGTCTTTGTGCGCCTCTTCCTCCTTTCGGCCTGTCACATCTCGCGCACCACCTCAAGCTCGCTCGACCGTCAGAAATTGCGGCGCTCGCAACTCGCGAAGACCCTTCTCTGCGTCTTCGGTGGAGTAAGGACTTTACTCCGTGCATGTCGGTGCGACGGGGCGTGACTGCGCCCACTAGGGCACCAGCCCTCCTTCTTGGCGGTTCGGCCTTCCGAACCTTCCTCTCAGTAAACTTTCCCGGACCTCTTCGCCGTTGGACCCGTTTTGAATCTGTTTTCCTCCTTTACGTCGTCGAACCAAATCTGTCCGCTTCTCCACTTGCCACTCCTTGTTGTCTTCCGTCGATTGTTGGTGAGAAAAGAAAAAAGAAAAATAAAACCTAACTAATATGAACAAAACTAAGAGGCATCCGCCCCTCTTCCAACCGTGGACCCAAAATTTGGCGTTCCACATGCCCCCCTTCACTTGTTTGCGTCCACGCAAACAACAGGACTCAAGTGAAATACTTCTTGACCTTCCGGCCATTCACTCGCGTTGGCGGAGGTCTCCATCCAAGACTCGCGGTGGACCCATTCTCATACACCTCCTCAACCTTGTAGGGTCCCATCCACCTCAATCTCAACTTTCTGGAAAATCTAAGTATCGGTCATACGACACCAAATCTCCAGCCACAATCACTTCTCTCTTTGAAGCTTCCGTCATGTCGATGCTTCCGTTGTTCTTGGATCTTGTAGGTCTCCTCAAGTGCCTCTTCTCGGTCCTCCTCATAAGTCGCGAAAGCCTCCAATCGTATTTGTTGTCCTCCACAGTCATCCTTACGTCCTCCATGATTCGATGTGTTGGAATCTCAAACTCAATTGGTAACACGGTGACATCCGTAGGTCGGATAGTAGGCGTTCGTTTTGGTTACCTTCTCGGTCCGATATGCCCAAAGTCTTGAATGAAGCTTCGTGTCCCGATCATACATGTGTGTGTGATCACCTTAGTCAAAATGGTACCCGACAATCCGTTGGTCTTCTCGTGAGGCCATTTGCCTTGGGTTGTAAGGCGTTGTCTTGCGGTGTCGTATGTTGAAGTAGGTCAACGACTCAATGACGATGTTCAAGAAGTGAGTTCCTCGGTCACTCACCAACTCAAGGGACAACCATACGTGTGATGATGTTCTCAAAAACAAAAATTTTGCGGCCGGGCGTCATCCTTCCTTGTCGCCTCCGCCTCTACCATCTTGGTGCGATGTCGGTGGCCACCAATATGTATTGCTTGAGTCCACGGTAGGTGGGCGAATAACAAAGTCGATTCCCACTTCTCAAAAGGAGTGGCGAGAATGTAGGTCGATCCCTTTGTGTGGCAGTGTCGGCCTACCGACACGCGTCGCATCTCCTAATAGAATCCCAAACATCACGTTGCATGGTAGTCCACCAAAAGCACATCCAAAATCTTCTTAATCGTGACTGCAGTAATGACCCCTGCCTCCTCCGCATGTAAAGCCTCAATCACCAAAGCCTCTCCGGGCTCCAGACACCTTCGTATCTTCTCATCCGCCCCATCTTGTACAAGATTCCATTCCTCAAGCGATGAGGCTACCTTATGAAGAAAAGCGCTCGTCCTTCCCTACTCAATCCATTGGGCATGATTCCTAACTCCATCTTGAACTTCTCCCTTAGCGCCTTGCGCATCGCCTTCTCTATCCCTTGAACGGCGACGTTGCGCCTGTGGAGCCACGGCTCCTTGATCTTGGTTGAGGACTCATGGCACGTCCTCCACGATTCTCGTCCTGCTATCTCGTGTTAGGCGTCTCTCCCATTGTCCACACGAAGTCGATCCGAACTTCCCTCGCGGCTTAGGATCCGGTCATGGACCACTGTACACCCTCACATGCGGCCTGCTCTTCTGCAGGGCTCACTTCGCCCTCGTGCCTTTCCTCTTCATCTGATGTCGCGACCAACTCCTCGTCAGAAACCTATCGTCCGTCTCCGGACCTTTCCATTGTTCTCAACCTCGAGATGAAATCCGCGTTGATGTGTCTCTTACCCGCTCGCGTCTCAACATCAAAATCAAACTCTTGCAGCAAAAGAATCCATCGAGCAATTCTTCCCGACAAATCCGGCTTGTTCACTAGGTACTTCAGCGCAAAATGATCAACGTGGAAGGTTACCTTGCAGGCCAAGAGGTAGTGGCGAAACTTCTTGCATGCGTAGATGATTCCCAACGCCTCCCTCTCAGTCGTAGAGTAATTTCTCTCGCGTCGGTCAAGCCGCGTAGAAGATAGGATGATCCCTCTTCTCTTCGTCCTTACGCTCGGAATAGCCCCAAGCGCATACGCAGACACATCCACGTACCGTGAAATGGCTTCCCAATTTGGTGGTCTCAAGGTGGGTGCCTCCACCAAACTCCTCTTTAGTTGTTGAACGCTTCTTCTCTTTCCATTGTCCACTCAAATGCTACGTCCTTCTTTGTGAGTGGGTTAGGACGGCTGCCTTCTTTGCAAAATCTTTGTGAATCTCCTGTAATAGCCGACTAACCCTATGAAAGCTCGACTGCTGATTGTCCGAGGTGCATCCATCTCTGCGATCACCTTGACTTTCTCCATGTCCACTTGGAGTCCTCGTCTTTGAAACTTCGATGAGCGAGGAGAATCCCTCCGTCATCCCGAAAAACACTTCCACGGGTGAAGTTTTAGGTTGGTCTCACGCGTTGAAAACACCGCCCGGATGTTCCCAATGTGAGTGTTGCCTCCCAAAGACACAAAAATCGTCAAGAAACACTTCCATGAACTTGCAGAAAAATCTCTAAAGATCTGTTTACCACTCGTTGGAAAGTTGCGGGGCATTGCAGTCCGAATGGAAGCTTGGCGTGAAACGTCCCCAATCCGTGGTGAAAGTGGTCTTGTCTTGATCCTCCTTGCGTGGCGTGATTTGATTGTAACGAATAGCCATCTAGGAAGGCTGTACATTTCATGACCCGCCACCGTGTCCAAAACGCTATCCATGAAGGGTAGTGGATGGTGGTCCTTCTTCGTTCGTTGAGCCTCCACGAAATCTTGACAAACACGAACCTTGCCTTGTTGCTTCTTGGGAACCACCACGATGGGCGCCACCCATTCTGGTGAGAACCGGATAAATCACCCCCGCCTCTAAGTACTGGTCCAATTGGTCCTTCACAACCATGGAGTACTTGGGATTGAGACGGTACTGCTTCACTCGAACTGGCGTGCTTCCCTCCTTGAGGTCAATGCGATGGATTCCTAGCTCTTCAGGAATCCCAGTCATATCAGTGACCTTAAAGGCAAATACATCTATGTACTTCCTTAGTAAGGCCTTCAACTCCTCTTGCTCCGTCGGGCTGAGATACTTGGAAACTTTCACACTTTTGCCCGGCTTCAACTCCATGTCCTCCACTGCGTCATGGTCTACATAAACTCCTTAGCTCACACTTACACGTGCGATCCTTCCTCCGGAAAGTCGTGATCGTGGCGTGACCCTTCAAAAGGCGGCACCCTCTCGGTGCTCCTCATCCTCCCCCAAATCTTCTTCCTCCAGATGCGTCGGTATGAAAACATGGGATCCCTGTCCCCATACACCATATCATTGCTTTGGCTGGTCCTTGGTAAGCCAAATTACTCCGGACGAACTCTCGCCCGTGCTCACAAGTGTATCCACGTGGAGACTCGGTCTCCTTCGTGGTGATCGCTCCACGATCTGAAAGGTCTTTGCGGGACTGTCACCTCGACACAGTAACTCCACGCCTCCCAAAATCAAAGATGCAAAGCATCATGGGCCTCCCAAGAAGTACCTTGTACCCCAAGTCCGTCTGGTCTCATCACAATGTATTGAAGGTAATACCTCCAATCACCGTGGGGATGTTCTGCGCACCCCAAAGGCTTTCTCTTGGTGCAGTCCGCCATTCGTGAAGACACGAATGGGATCAAAACCCAAGTCGATGTCTTGTCTCTTGGTCATCAAATTCACTCCGGATCCGTGTCCAAAGGGACATCGGCACTAAACACCACCGCTATCTCAATCTCAATCTCGGGGCTCCACAATCAACCAGCTCCACGCGTTAACTTCCACTTGCATGCTCCTTACCTCTAGTGGCTCTGGTATCCCGTGTCGCCTCCTTCACGATCTTCCTCGATCTTGGACTCCGCCAAGAGCATCTCAAGCTCACTACAAACTCTTGATCAAGTAGCGCATCAGCTAGAAATCTTTGATGCTAGAACCCCTCTTGCGGTCTCACTAGCGAGAGCGCAACAACCTCTCTTGGTTGTTCCTCACTCGCCTCTCCTTGCGCTTGTCTTCCACGGGTCACTCACTGCAGATTCAGCAAAAGAGACCCTTTTGGTCGGAGTCGCCTCCTCGATTCATCTTCCAACATCACGGCAACTTCCTTGCGATGTCGTGGAAGCGTGGTCTCCACCTCCCTCATGAGTGGTTGATCTCCTCTCGCCTCGTAACCTCTTTGGACTCTCCTTCGTCCAATCATTCTCCTCCAACACCGGATCAGGTGTCCCTTGTCTCGTCTCAGGTGGCCAAGGTGAATCCTCGCGCACCTTCCTCTTCTTCTTGTCATCTTCTCCTTGAGTCGGTCTACCCGTTCCTTCTCTCTTTCGGATCGTGTGGTGACCCTAGCCACCAAGGGATCTTCTCCATCACTTACTTCTCCTGCATATCCTCCTCCACAATCCACAGTAGACACAAAGCCTCTTGTGGTTCTTCTTCTTCTTCCGCCTCCACCGTCAACACGCGTGTTAGCTACCGCGATGGCCGTCTCGTGTTGATGGGGATTGTCTCCGTTCTTTGGTTCGGTGATTACGACTCACGGCCGTATAGGCGCGATGCGTAACACTCCACGGGCACCTTGGATCTCCCACTTTGTGCCCCAATTCTTTGCATACACAGCGGAAGGGCACATAGCCTACACCGTCGAGGTTACGGGCGATCGCCATAGTGACTGGCATTCCACGGTTAAAACAACATCCACGAGAGCAGACATTGGACGTTGTGAAGGATCCGGCCTCCACGGTCCTGGTGAAACTGGTCGTGAACTATAGCGCATCCCTGAAGGAACTGTCGGTTGGTAAGTTGGCCTCATTGACTGCGGTGGTCGTCCTCCTGTCACCGCTTGTACTTGGTAAGCTTCATCAACATACCAGTAGTCACCTGGTGTATAGGCTTCTACCTGGTTGACTGCATGTCTTGGCGCTTTGACACACTCTCGATTCGTATGGCCTGATTGGTGACGGATCGAACAATACACTAGCATACGCGGAGGAGATCTCCTAGCGCTGGTTGCGACTGCTTTGACCTCCAATTGATCAATCTCCTTGTCAAAGCCTCAATTTGGTTGTTTAGACCTCCACCACAGCGTGGCGTTGCTCCTCTCCATTCGGTGCGCTCCTTTACCCTTCTTGTCTTTCTCGCTTGGCGCTCGGCCTCTTCTTGTCTTCGCTTGAATCTTCTCCAAATCCTTCTTCATTCTCCTTTAGGTACTCCTCATCCGTGGGTGACTCGATGCGACACTTCCTTGTTCGTGTCGTAGAGGCGAAGAATGAGAGGGCGAGGGTGGAGGATCTGCCTCCCTTATGCTTCCCATGCTCCCTCCGCTTCTTCCTTGACGACCAAGCTCAGCCTCGTAATCTTCAGCCAACTTCAATGCTCCTTGCGGTAGTCGTTCCTCTCCGACGGTAAACATCCATCTTAGTGGGCAACCCACTTACAAACCAATCTAACGCTCATCGAAGCCTCGTGGTAGGACCTCCTGGAACAAGCGGTCTACACCTTGGAGCCGCGATCCAAGTAGGTAGAACCTCTCACGTAATCATACACGTTTCCTTCTTTCTCCTGCGAGAGTCCTCAATCTCGCCAATGTATGATGTCCGTGACTCAACCCTCTAAACCTTGTTAGGAACTACGATTTGAAGTCTTCCCAATCAGCCGGTGGTGCGGTCCCATCGTCCCTCTTGTACCCTTTGTGCGTGTCCTCTTAACAAACCGGAAAAATTCAAGCGGTCCTTGAATCCTCTAAATTAGCATGAGAGACATGCTCAAGCGTGCGAATAAAAGCCTCGCATCGTCTCCCTTCTTCTTGTCTCCAAACTTCACATCTGCCGACTATGTGGGCAATGAGCCACCTCCTCCTACCGTGGTGCCTCCCGCTGCACCGACTCCACTCATGTTGGGCCTGTTGGCAGGTGTTGCACCCCCTTGCGCTGCTCCCAACCGTGGCCAAGCTGGACACCACCCACAGGTGTCATCCTCGCGAATGGTGCGCCGCTGACCTTTGGTACACCTATAGCGTGTACGCCTCACGGAGATGCTCGATTCTTGTCTTGAGGACTTCCGTGTTGTCCTCTCCAATGTGTCGCACTCCGTACTTCCTGGATCACTGTTTCGTCCCTTCTTGGTTCTTCCAACTCTTCACCTTCAACATGAAGTGCAAAATCTTCTTCTTCAAGTCGTCGGTGAAGGCACAAAATCCTCTTCCTCCCTCGCGCGTCGTTCTCTCGGACTTCTTTCGCGATTGATTCCTCCGTGTCGCTCGCAACTCTCTTGGTGAAATATATGGAGATGACCTTCCTCCGGATGCTCTTCGTTCACCACGTCCTCCGGTCATCGGCGTACATCTTCACACTCTCCATTCGAACAAAGAAAAACACACTCCCGGCAGCGCCAAAAATGTGGTGGGAGGTTCCGGGACCCCGGAACCCTCAGCCATGGCCACACTTATCCCATCGGTTCGTGCAGTGGGTTTCGTTCCCACGAAGGAGTGGGAGCCCTTCCCTTGGATGGAGGTGCGCCCTCACGGCCCGACCTCTCGACTCTCGCTCCCGTCACAGGCGCCCGGGACTAGCGCCCCTCCTACGCGCCACCGGTGACCCTCGGTAAGTCACACTACCCTACGCCCGCGATGACTCGTCGGGCGGACCTCGTCGCGAGCCGCCCAATCTGCGGGCGACCTTGGGACCCCAAATCACCGTCTGGGCAATCCTCCCAGCAGTTCCTACACTCCCTAAGACCCTTCTCATGACAAATTTGGGGCCGCCCCTCAAGCTCTTATCCACTTGAAATTCCACCTTCCCTCTCTTTTCTAGGTTTCTTCCTCCTCTCTTCTCTTTTGTCTTTTCTCTTTTCTCTCTTGCTCCTTCTTCTCCTCTCTTGCTCCCTATCCTCTCTAGCTCCTCTCTCGTCCTCTCTCGCTCTCACTCTCTCGCTCTCTCGCTCTCTCTTTTCTTTTCTCTTTTCTCTCTTTTCTCCTCTCTTCTCCTCTCTTCTCTAATCTACCTCTTCCACTCTTCCTAGCTAACTATCGATACAGGCGCCCTCACAGCCTCCCGGCCAGCGCCTCGGATCATAGGGCATTGCCCTCACGGACCTAGGACATTTGGCTGCAAGTGGCGTCCGCGTCTTTGGATTTTGCTAGGGGTCTTCCCTTTACGATGCAGCCCGCTGCCGTTCGCAACCACAATGCGCTCCCTCACGCTCGAGCGCTACCCGGCTACCTCCAGAAAGGTTTGGGCCCGCCCTCACCGTCACCGCACCTCAAGACCCTACGGACACCATGCACCCTCACACGCAGTCGCATGCGCTTGTGTAGCAAGACAAGCACACACAGTCGGAGAGCAAGGCATGACATTTTATTATGGGAGCTCCTCCCTCTTATAGGAGCTCCCCAAACCCTAGCATTAATTAAGTCGGTGGGGTAGGTGGGGTTGCTTACGGTTTTAAGTAGGTGGCCTCTTAAAGGTTCTTAACCTACCTCCTAACAATCCCACTAACCCCTAGCATTAATTAAGTCTGGGTGGGTGGGGTTGCTATGGTTTTAAGTAGGTGGCCTCTTAGGTTCTTAACCTACCTCCTAACAATCCCACTAACTAGCATTAATTAAGTCTCTTGCTTCTAAGTAGGTGGCCTCTTAAAGGTTCTTAACCTACCTCTAACAATCCCACTAACTAGGGGTCTTAATGACCCATTCACTCCCCTACCAACTATTTGCCTACTTCTTCTTGGGTGTTGGCATGGCGGCAACCACCGTCTTCCTCCTCTTGGCTTGGGGTGTCCCTGTCGGATCTCTTCACTCGTCGTCGCGGGAACCTCCACACTGTCTCGGCGATGTTGGATTGATGGGCGCCACCCCTCTTGCAGGCGCTCTTGTAGAGGCCTTGGCCTCTGTAGCCATCATGCGCCGCAATTACCTCAGGCGGTTGGGTGTTGGTGCGGCTCTGTCTGCCAGACACCCCACCAACTCTCTGGCTGAAATCTCTTCCTCTTCCATTGGCTCCTCCCACATTGAGCCTTGCATCCATTTCACTCTCAAGTCCCGAATCTCCGAAGTTGAGGGGTCAATTCTTCAAAATCTCCTGTCATCGTGGGGACCCAACAACTTCCTTGTCAACAAGGGCGCATCTCCTTGGCGAACTTGTTGACCCTAGCATGTAAGTGGACTGCATCTCGGCCCTTCAAACAAATCTCATCAAATTCCTCGAGGCCACTCTCCACGAGGCTATCTTACCATAGCGCATCCCTCTCAAGCGTCACCTCACTCAAGCAGGCGTAAAGTGACATTCTCGGCATCTCTCTTCCATGCCTCCGGTATCCCTTCGCCATGCATAATCTGAAAGCGTTGCTTCTGACGACCGACATGCGATGCATCATTTTCCTCGGTGGGCTACCTCTTCCTTCCACCGTTGGTCGACCTCCGTTGCTTGCTTCATGAGCTCCTCACGCTCCTTACTCCATGTGGCTGTCCTCCCTCCAGCTCCTTGAGTTTGGCCTCCAGTTCTTCATTCTTGGCTTGGCGACCTCGGCCTCCCCTCTACATATATAGGGTGAGGAAGGATTTTCCACACCCCAAAGGCCAGGACATTTCCCTGTCCAGAAGGCCAAGGACCTTTTCCCTTCATGACGTTTGGAATTCCTCAACCACGAGGCCAAGGACGGCGCTGATTTCTTCCTCAGCGCCAGGGCGATTTCTCTATATATGCATGCATCGCTCCTCCTTAGTGTTGCGCCTCTTCCTCCTTGGCCTTTGTCACCACTCGCGCACCACCTCAAGCTCGCTCGGCCGTCGGAAATTGCGCGCATCCGCCTCGCGAAGACCCTTCTCGTGCGCGTCTTGGTAAGGACTTTACTCCCATTGCATGTCCGGGTATGCAGGCGGGCGTGACTGGCGCCGCCACTAGGCCCGGCACCAGCCCTCCTTCTTGAGGTTCGGCCTTCCGAACCTTCCTCTCGCGTAAACTTTCCGGACCTCCCGGACCTCCGTCCTTTTCGTTGGACCGTTTTGAATCTGTTTTTCCTCCTTTACGTCAGTCGATCCGAGACTAGTCTCTCCTTGTTGCCACTTCCGTCGGTGTTACATTGGTGAGAAAAAGAAAAAGAAAAATAAAACCTAACTAATATGAACAAAACTAAGAGGCATCCGCCCCTCTTCAGCAAGTGGACCCAAAATTTGGCGTTCACGGCTGGTCCGGACTTTGTCAGGACTCCTCAAAAACCCGGACCCGGTCAAGCCTCTGAAAAAAGTCTGGACTCGGGAGGTCCGGACTCTGGTAACAATTTGGACCACAGTCCAGGACTCGAGGGAAGGCGCCCAGGCGGACCCCAGGCGAGTCAGGACCACAGTCCGGACTCGAGAAAGGAGACGGACCGGTCCGGACCCCGAGAAGACCCGGACCTAGAGTTCGGACTCGGTCGAGATTGGACCACGAGGTCCGGACTCGGGGAGTAGAAGGAGCCACCAACCACCGGCGACAGAACCACCATCTCTTAGAGGGCCCGTACAGGGCCCACCGGTGAGACAAGAGAAGATGGGGAGGAGGACTTGGTGGTGACTGCCGATGTCGGGCCGCCCGCCGTGGCTCGACTGACGAGTCGGGAGGTAGGCCCGCCCTCGCGGATCATCCGTTAGGTGCTTGATTGTCGAAGGGCTTGGGCCGCCGGGCGAAGGCGGAATTAGGACAACCCGGCCCCACCACCCAGTAGATGGGTGGAATAAGAAATAGTAAGGCGGCCGATTAGGGCTCCTTGAGTTAGCTGCTCATTTCGAATAGGGGTGTAATAAAGGCGCCACCTTGGGCGTAGTATAAGAGAAATTGAGGCTGCTCTTGTAAATGTATCTTCTCTTGAGTGTTGATGCAGGCGTTTCACTGCGAGGCCCTTGTGCGCCTTCTTGCTAACGTGAGTCCCGAGTCACTCAGGCGGTAGCCGACACCCCCGGGAGATCGATCAAGGTCCCGTGACGGACCCTAGCACGTGTGGTGGTGTGTAAGAGCCATCGATGATTCCTTGCTCGTCGGTGGCTAGCCGCGGCCCAAAGACGGGATGACCTGAACGTGTGAGCCGGAGGGACTCGGGGCGTATAAGGCAGGGCCGGTAGAGCCCTGACGGAGAGCGTCAAGAGCGACGGAGAACCGGACTGCTAAAATGACCACCCAGCGATTTTCTCCAAGGACGATGAGTGTAGTGTGGCAGATGGTAAGAGGAGCGGACTATTAGAGAACGAGTGACAAACTTGAATGACACGGACGCTTGAAGCGGGTCATCAAACGCTTGGCCACCTTGTTTTGCTCCGGGTCCCCTGAACGATTACGGTAGTTAGTCGTAAAAGCGTATGAATGTGTGTGTGTTGAGTCCAAAGCAGGGTACTGAGGTGAGAAAGCGATTGAAACGCGTGGCAACCTGAGCCTATCATTCTGCTTGGGAACGACCCCCTTACTACAACGACATCGGATTGTGCGGCGCCTGCCGACTGGCCGAAAGTCGCGCCACACCCCCGGGCTGACCTTTGAAGCTGACTGATGGACGCCTTCCGGAGAGATTCCGTGGAATCGATCAGGTTGCCATTCCCGCTCCAAGCTCGAAAGAATCCTAAAGCGAGGAAAGATTTTGAGGAGAGTTGGGGATCGTGACATCGAACGGTTCCTACGCCCCTCCGGGACCAGCACCCCACCCACACCACTACGCAAGCAAGCATGGTTCATGGCCGGCCCTACTCTAAGCCACTGTATACATGGGCCGCTATGAAGGGATGTGAGTAAAAGTGTCTGAGCGGCGAAGAGAACTACGTAAGAATCGATGTACCAACGGAGGACTTGGTGACCACTCATGAGGGAAGAAGAAAAGAAGAGACGTGGGTCTGAATGTCGCGAAGATGAGGGAGCTTTCCCAAGAGGAGGTGAAGAGATCGAGACATTGCCCGGAGGAAGAGGAGGAGATCTCCAGGAAGAATCCGAAGTTTCCTGAGGAGGAGGAACCTCGGCCAGACAAATAAGCAGAAGAAGAAGCCTGTGAGGAAGCGAAGGGCCGAGAAAAAAAAGGAGGTCGTGATGCCCGCCTGGCAAGCGAGGAGGTTCCACCTAACCACCCCTTAAAAGAAGTAGCGGGTTTGAGAGACTTTGGAAGACCCGGAGCAATGAAGAGGTGGAAGGTTAGCACCATCAACTAGGTGAAAGATCATGAGCGCGGAAGGCAGCCACGCACGGTCCTGACTCCATTTATGGTGCGCGGTGCTACCAAAGACATGGGCCCAGGCTACAATCGCCTCTGCATCTGGTGGAACCAAGTAGAATACGATCACGGGAAGAGTCCGAGAGTAATGGGAGATGCGGCATTGTGTGCAGCAATTCCTCCGGGTCACATATCCAAAAGCATGATGCTTATCCTCACGGTGGCCGGGTCCATCCATGCACCTCCAATGTAACCGCATGGCCGAGCACCTCCGATTCTTCATGGCGGTGGTCTCATTGAACCAGAACCCCTGGGCACTACTCCAACGCCTCGCCTATACCCCACTGCAAGGTAACGGAGATTTTGAACGCATGTGTGGGGATTGCAAGCAAAGGGATATATAATGGCGGGCAAGACTCAGGTTCAACCCTTTCGCCAAGGACGGTGTGCTATACGCCCACCCCGGCCGTGGGACAAGGGGTCCGTCCTTCACACCCCTTCCTGGCAGCCGCCAATGGCCGCAGATTGAAGATGCACAGCTGGCGGAGTGGGAGGAGACACCAAGGGAACTTGGGACGGAGTGGCAAGAAGCGGTTACTGCTAAGGAAGTGGAGGTGGCCACAGGTCTGGAGGTGCCGGAGGCCAACCCGTCATAGGGAAGGAGTGAAAGGAGAAGGCACCAAGAGGTGAAGAAAGAATGGAGAGAGCACCACGGATACGTGAGGGAGGGGAAAGCCTCCATGCAAAGGAGGGGGAGCCAGCCAAGGAAGAAGTAGTTGGATCGGGCAACTCCGCCAAGAGGAATCACCCAGAAGAAACTACGTATGCACAGAAGGAACGGACTCCACTCCAAGGTAACATGCCCCGCTCACGGATGTGGTTCGTGAGGTGACGGGAGAGCCAGAGGAGGGGAAATCCGACAGGACCTGGATAGGTGAAATGCTGCCAGCAAGCGAAAAGGAGAACTAGAGAATTGCAAATGACACACCTAATACAACTGTGAAGGAGTTGCCTACGCGCTGCCTGCTGTATTTACTTGATGATGAACCAACAGCACCGTGTCAAGCTACAATCATGATGAAGACAATCCGGCACCGTGGCAGAAGTCTTCGGAGGGCCACTGGCGAGACACAACCACGCCCGAAATGCTTCTGTGTCAGGTGACCCAAACCCGGATGGAAGTAAGGGTAGTATCCTATACGCACTTTGAGCACGGATTCCCGGTGGAATCGCTGGTGCGTGATAAAAGCGTACCCACTGACACACAAGTCGAGGAGTCAACCTCATCACGGAAGCCACAGCAAGGCGGTTGGGGTTCACAGCGTTTGAGCCATCCACCAAAACTCTCAGGATGGCGGACATGTCCAGACGCTACCGGCAGGAAGTTGTTAGTCAAAGCAACCATAAGCGGGGCTGCTTACACGCGGACTTCGTGGTCAGGAAGGAAGAAGATCCATTTCAATCGAGTTGATTGGGATCGGGCAAGAGTGGGGAAGGCGATAGCGATCGAGCAAGGATACATCACTGGCAGAACTGTGGCAAAGCACCCGCGGAGGGTGTACACCTCCGCCCGGGGGGCAATTAAGGAGCGATGAGCAGGGAGGATACGGATGACGCCTGCCCTTTCCAAAAATCTCGTGGGCGTTCCGAGGAGGAGATGGAAGTCTGGGACCGGAGGGACGCCTTTGGAGGCGGAGGTTGTCAAGCTGCTTCCGGGTGGAGGCCAAGTGCCAAGCCAGGACGGGGCATGGAAGAGGTCCACCAAGCGGCGAAGGGGTGGAGCACGGAAAGTGACCACGTTTCACTTGAGATTTCCCACGAGCTTTTCAGCGAGAGTGGGGAATGCGGGAGGATGAACCTCGGATGGAGTGATGATGGGTTCCGAATTCTGCAAGTGGGTTAATTAACCTTAAAGCACAGGGCGCCGCCTTGCGGTCTTCGTTCCGCCCGCGTGCGCCTATCATAGCCGCCGGCCAGTGTCCCATGTGCCCTTCAGCCCCGTGCACGCGTCATTTCACTCGGCCGTCAGACAGTTAAGCGAGGAA